>JAHZMX010006466.1:0-10064 GCA_027743895.1 Seira musarum | reverse complement strand
GTTTTTCAACAGGTACGACTTTCTTTCCGTTTTATTGTATTCACGATGACGACTTCTGAATAGCATTATATAGTCATCATAATGATCATCCAGATTCACCCTTTGATACGGACCTTGTTCATACCAGTCATAGCTATTTACCTCGCTTTCAACAATCTCGTACTTAAATGGGTTTAAAAACAGATCTTTCCTCGATATGCACATGCCTTTTTTGTACTCAAGAGAAAAGAATATTTCATGGCGGTTTAGTGCCAGTTCTTCGGGAGAAATCGATTTGTTTTTTCAACCGTAGAAACTCCTAAGGTAACCCTGGTCTAACATTGTCAATGAATCATTTTCTCGTGGATTTAGTAATAACTTTGCAGCCGAATCTGGAATAGGTGCCAATCTTGTATAAATTTTGAACGAATCATTCACCAATTCTTCAATACTTGTGTAAGGTTTAGTGTTTCTAGGTGCAATAATATTGTAAACGTTTTTGTTTTTGTAGGCATTGCTCAAAAAAATCCCAGTTAGAAGGAGGCTAGCAATAATCCACCTCATTGATGGTATGCCCGTCTGACTTGTAGCGAATGGGTCACTTTGCTCAAGTAACAGCTTAAAACAACGTAAAATTCCGTTGGACACGAACCCTTTAACTTTTTTAAAATCAATGGTTTCCCTCGAACTTCTAGAAGGATCAATTCTAATTGTTGCTTCGTTTAACAAAAAATTCATAATTGGAAACATTGTTATAACGAAGAATAAAATTGCAAGCCAAATTGCTGCATCAAAAACAGAGAACAGCTCATAAAAAGCTAAAGGAGAAACAGGAGGTTTACCGCAGCTAACAAACGATAGGGCGTCATAAGAGATAGGGAACAGCATTTCTTTGGATACTGCCTCTCCAAACTCTAGTCCGACTGTGAAGCTTCCAAAGTAAGTATCTTGCGAGTAATCACCAAGTTCCGCAAAACTATCACGTGTAAATACACCTTTAGTATAGTCAGGAATGAGATTATCTGACTCGTTCATCAATTTAGGAGGGTTACAATTTACGTTGCCTGCTATAAAAACCTGTCTTTCTTTACCAATTTGGATGGCCAATGTGTGATTGCTCATAACAAAATGTTGAAAAACGATAAAATATGATAGCATATAATCGTAGCTGACTTCCTTCCTAGCGAAAATATTTAAGTTTAACTTTAATTTGTTCACTTGAGACTTGCAAGATCCGTCGACAAGTGTCGATTTAATATTGGGGGCAAGGTGAGCTGAAAGATCCCAATGCGTTTGGCTTTCCTCGGCCCGCTTCTTAGCACGCTTGAGAACATCCCAGGTGAAATTTTCAAAATTATTGGCAAACGGGATGTGAATGATCGCTACAGGATGAGAAACATATCCCCACGTCTTTCTTGTGCACCGGCTGCAGAGTTTGATTACGCCTACAGTTGAAATAAACGTTACGCCTTTGTTCTTCTCGGTAACTAGCAAGAAGGCAGTGTTTGGAGTTGGAGAAAATGTGCTAAAACCAATTAAAAACTAAACATCTTAAATCACTTTGGACGTAAACCAAAATGTTGTATTGACGTCAAAACTTACTCAGAAACTGAATTCATCATCCACAGTGCAATAGCTCGTCGAGGATTCTGATGACTTTGAATCGTTTCATTGCCCAAGATCAAAATTTTAATAAAGTTTGGGCTCATATGAAACAGTTTGTTTTCATCTAGAAAGACGTCCTTATAGGTAGTCCACGTGAAATACTTATACTTTGTCAGGATTTCCACATGAGGCGAGATTTCAATTTGGACAAAATTTTGCCAAGGTCTTATGCTCCGTAGAAATTTTAGCACATCAATCCTAACGCAATCCTCATAGCCCAGTGTGCCTTTAACCCTAAGAAGATGTTTATGGTAACATCCCTGTATATCCACGTACTGATCCAAGGATCCGTTTCCATTCGAGTTGACCATAAATCTCCCATCCTCAAAACGGTAAAGACGTTTTCTGTGATATTTATTTGAACTAATAATATTTTTGTCTTTTATAACGAAGTATTGACGTAAAACTACGGGATTTGTGAATGAGCCCAAATTTATATTTTTATAGTTTGTAATGTGAATAAAACGAGTGTCGCCAAGTTGTTTTAGGAAATTGTTTAAATTTACAATACGATAACTGTCGTGGAAATTTTTTGTTCTATGTAGGCAAAACGTGTATGTGAAGATTGTAGCGTGGTACACTACAACGTATAAATAATATCTTGTGTAGAGTGTCATGATAGACTCGGTTCCTGACAGGCAAATTTCTGAGGAAAAATATGTACCTTCGTCCAAAAAAACGTCTAATGGTTTGAGGAGCTCTGTACTAGTTTCGCCAGTAAGAAAAACAGCAGCTACGTCAACTAATTTTCTTCATTCGGCAAAGCTTTGGTGTGACACGTCGAAAATGAAAGGTGATTGAACTGCAACGATTTGAGTTTAGTTGCTCTTATTAATCGGATTGATACGCAATTGAAGAGCTATTTTGATAGACTGAGGAGTTAGAGTCTCCACACGTTTAATATGTATCAGGCCAATATATGCCCAGACAGCCACTTAGACTTTCTGTCTCGGTCTCGTAAACTTATAACTATTATTGCTAAAGTAAAGAGGTTACACAATGAATTAGAGTAATTGCTTGGACACCAACCCTGCCACGTGCGCGAAAATTTAGTTCCCTTACTTCGAGCTTCTTTTTCGTCAGTAGTAATCCAAGTTAGCAATTCCTGGAACTCAAATACAATGAAATAAGCTTTAGTGGTGCGTTTTAAGAAAATTGAGTTTGACTGTGGTACCCTATATCTTGATTATTATTATTTATAATTTATTTGATTCCACAAAACGATCGATTTTGTTTAAAAATTTTTCCAATCATAGTCCACTTAACAAAAAAAAGTAATATTTACGTATTAATGTTCACTTAAGTGAAACTTGTACGACTATTTTACAAGCCGGAGCAGAAAGCCCTAGTTTTAAATTTTTTACTTGCAATTTTTTTATATACAGAAGAGCTGCGAAAAACTACATTTTTTTCCAAGAATTACCTTTTCTCTTTCCACTAAAAATGCTTACTAATATCATCTAACTTAATGTTATCGATTGAGAGAATATGAAGCTACGTTCAAAATGGCTAATTCTACTATGAAAATGAACGGAAAATTAAAAAAAAATGCCAGCGAGGGATACTCCCTACGACATGGAGGAAATTGCTATTCAAAAATAGTGAAATTATCCACTTACCAAGACGAATAGCTATGTTCAAATGAAAATAATAGATGAAGCAGTCATTGATACAAAACCTGTTTTTGGTAATCCTTTGGCAAAACACTTTGGTTTATCCGAGGTGTTTTCTTATACAAACGTCTAGAGGCTGCAGTTACTGGAAACGTAAATACTTTTGAAAGGCGATGCCCAAACGAGCGACAGAGGTTCCTCGTACATGCATGAGGGCAAGATTTTAAACAGTCTTTCCAATTATGACATCAATTCCTCAAATGAGTACAAAGTTGCAAAATAATAACAGCTATTTAAATGAAGGAATGGAATGCAGAGACCGGTCCTTATAATTTAAGGACATTATACTACTAATTTTAATAGATCGAAATTGTAGAATCCTTCATTTTGAACCCCAAACAAACTTTTCTCGTTTTTTTTTACAAAATTGTTGCTTTAGTATTTGAAGAGAGACTCCCAGCTTGTCTATTATGGACTACTTAAAATAAAAAAGAACGATTGGATTCTTTCAGTTTTGGGATTAACCGACTGACCATGCACACTGCAATCATATAAAATGATAGTTAAAACAGCAAGAGCGTTTAAATGGCTTTTCACGGTTCCCACGTTTCGGTATTACATTTTAAATGCACAATAACTTGAATATTCACAATTGCACACTGGGCATTAGGATTTCACTACGTTTCAAGAACGAGTTGAGGCGAGTAGCTATAACTGACGTTAACTTTGGGACAGTGAACAAAGACGTCCGAAATTTGACAAAATCATTTGCAAAGGAATGCATGCTTCCCTAGAAAGTGGCTGGGAACAACGTCAATGTATTTGTGAAAAATCCCCAAAAACATCCAAGCATCACACTTTGTCGAGGTTTTGAAAAATGGTTGAATGAAGTATTTGAAATGACCTGATCCCAACCTATATTGGTCCTTCCGTAATGCTAATCTAATTCGTATGTTGAAATCAATCTTCAAAGCGATTACAAAGAAAATGAACTAATTTACAAAACAGAACCAAACACACATGTTATATTTATTGCTAAACCATTATCACTTACCGAAATTGTTCACATTTTTCCTATGATGTCTATTTATAATATATTTACACATTTATTTCTGACAACTCTTTTTTAGTATGCGTATATAAGCAATAATGAAATTTGAATTGTTTACGACAATTTTCAAAATGTAGAGCAACGATTTAATTAATTTTGCCCCGGTCTGATACCTTATATGGCTGTTATTAAGCATGATAAAAAATTCATGCATTATTTTAATACATTTCAGTGCTAATACTTTAACGCCAGCTATGATATTAGAGTCATAAACTACAAAACAAACTGCGGCAAGCGCATGGCCAAAAGCCACTGCTGTAAATATGATGACAACATTACCGCTTAGCGAAGGTGCCTCAAAGTTATTCGATGGTTTGTCAATTATATCCATCTCAATCAATCTTTTCCATTTCAACCACATTCCCTGCTCCTCAAAAGCATATATTCTTTGACGTCGAGTGTCATCTAAAGGTATTTCAAACTCCAACTTTTGTCTAACCTCTATAACCGGAATACTTCCGACGGAGATGCTAGAATATTCATTCCCAACTTCTTTAATCAGTTGTTTAGCATGTCTAAAACAATAAGGTTTTGGAAGGACTAGGGCTTGTCTATTACACTTGCTAAGCATATTGTACAACGCTGTTTGTTCCATACTTTCCAAAGTTTTGTCCCAGTTCTTGAAGTCTTTTAGCGTTGAAATATTTAAAAGAAGATCTAAAGTATTAGGTAACAAATCTGTGTTCCTTAACAGGATGGACTTTCTTTCGGTTTTGTTATACTTGCGGTGGCGACCTTCGAAATGCATTAGGTCATCATTATAATGATCATCTAGGTTTACTCTTTGATACGGACCTTGTTCATACCAGTCATAGCTATTCACTTCACTTTCAATAATCTCGTATACAAATGTTTTTCTATAGGTCGACAAAATATCATCGATTGAGTCTAAATGGTTCATAAAGTGGTCGTATTCACGAGAAAAGAATATTTCATGACGATTGAGTGCAAGTTCTTCCGGACTAATTGGTTCTGTTTTTCGACCATACGATTTCCTTAAGTAATCCTGATCTAAAAATTCCAGAGGATTATCTTCTGGTTGTTCCTGCAATAAATCTGTTGCCTCATCTGGGATTGGGGCTAATCTCGTGTAAATTTTGAATGAATCATTAACAAGTTCCTCAATACTTGTGTAAGGTTTTGTGTATCTGGGAGCGATAATATTGTAAACATTTTTGTTTTTATAGGCATTGCTCAGAACTATCCCAGTTAGAAGTAGGCTAGCAATTATCCATCTCATTGACGGTATGCCTATCTGACTTGTAGCGAATGGGTCGCTTTGCTCAAGCAGTAATTTAAAGCAACGTAGAATTCCGTTGGATATGAAACCCTTCATCCTTTTAAAATCAATTGATTCTGTCAAATTTCTGCAAGGATAGTTTCAGTTAGTTGCCTCGTTTAGTAAACAATTCATAATAGGAAACATTGTTAGAATAAAAAACAAAATTGCTAGCCAAATTGCTGCATCAAAAACCGAGAAAAGTTCGTTAAAGGCTAAAGCAGAAACTGGAGGTTTACCACAACTGACGAAAGATAAAGCGTCGTAATAGATAGGGAACGACATTTCCTTGGAAACTGATTTTTCAAATTCTAGTCCAATCTTAAAGGTTCCGAAATATGTATCTTCAGACGAATCGTAATAACTCATCACCTCATCATACAAATTAATAAGCGTTTTGTTACCTTTACCAGGAAATATAATATTGGCATAGTCAGGAGTAAACGCATTAGGTTCATCACGAATTTTACTCATTTCTGCTTGGTTGCAATTGGAATTATCAGCAATAAACACCTGTCTATCATTGCCGGTATAACAAATTCTTGAAAGACGATCATGTATGATGTTAGATAATCAAAATTCACTTCCTTCTTAGCGAATACACTTATGTTTAATTTTAATTTATCCTTTTGAGCCGTGCACGATCCGTCGATAAGCACCGATTGAATTTTGGGTGGAATGCGGGGTGAAAAATCCCAGTGCATCTGGCCTTGTTCAAAATGCTTTCCGGCATCCGTGATAACATTCCATGTTATATTCGCGAAGTTAGAGTCGAAATAAATTTTGGCTACCTCTGCGGGATAGCGAACAGACTCCCATGTCTTTCGTGTACACCGAAAACAGAGCTTGGCGACAATGAAAGTGTAAATGGTTGCTAATCCTTTCTTCTCCTCGGTTACCAATAAGTAACCAGTATTTGGGGTTGGAGCAGTTACTCTAAAATAGTTCACAAATTAAACCAATCCAAAATGTAATGATTGTTTTGAAAAATTAAAAAAATATATCAAAATGACGTATAAAAACTTACGCAGAAACTGAATTCATCATGCACAACGCCATAACCCGTCGATAATGTTGACGACGAAACGCTTTACGGCTCAAGATCAACACTATAAGAATGTTAGGATTTAAATGAAACAAATTGTTTGCATCAAAGAAGATATCAGTGTGCAAAGTCCATGTGAGATACTGATAGTCCTCAAGAATTTTTGAGCTAGGCGAAATATCAATTTCAACAATATTTTGCCAAGGTTTGATGTTACTTAGGAGTTTCATAGCATCAATTCGAACGCAATCTTCATAACCTGCACCGCTCGTGCCTTTGACGACGGCAAGATAGATAGCGTGTGATAGCATCCCTCTTTATACAAGTATTGATCGATGGATCCGTTCGTATTGGACTTCACTCTATGTCTCCAATCCCCTATTCGGTAATAACGCCTTTCGTGGTCTTCATTCAGAACTGATATACATACTTTTATTTTCAATTACGAAGTAATGACGTAAAACAATGGGATTGGTGAATGGACCCAAATTCAAATTTTTAAAATTCGTAATGTGAATAAAACAATGGCCACTAAGTTGTCTAAATTTACAATGCGATTATTATCGTGTAAGGTTGTTGTTCTATCGGAGCAATAAATATTTGTGAAGATCGTGTGGAGAACTGTAACCCGTAAGTAATATTTCTCGAAAAGTGACATGGTGGATTGCGTTTCTGACAGAAATTTTTTTTAGAAAAAATATGTGTGTTCGATATTATGGTATTTGCTTTTTCAGTGGTCAATGCAAATTTGCCTAGAATACAGAACAACAGCGTCGTCGTTTGATTTTCTACGTGGCAATTGTTTGCAACTTTGCCACCGAAAAAAAAACCATTAAAATAATTGCACATATCGTGCCAAAGTATTACTACCTTAAACCGGAATTCCGTACTTCTTTTCTTTATGGTTGATTTCGTACGGTGTTTAAGCCTGTATATTAAAACCGCCACACCCTGAATTGTTATGCGGACACAAGAACTAGAATCATTTTTTTAACTATATTGCAATTCCATACATTTAAGGAAAAAATATACTCTTCTAGCGTGTTTTAACAAAATTGAAATTTACAACTAGATCATATAAGTACCCAGTGTCTCGAAAATGTAATTTAAAATTTGCTTAGTAATGAACAACTATTGACATTATTTGAAGATTTTGTTTAAAAAATTCCTCACATGAAATTATCTCATCAGTAGAATTTAAATGGTGACTTGTAGCAAATGGGTCACTTTGCTCAAATTCTAGCCCAATCGTAAATGTTCCAAAATGTGTATCATGAGACCAATGACCAAGTTCCGAAAAACTATCCCGAGCAGGCGTACCCAGCTCTTCCATCCATATGGATTTATGGCAATTCGCACTACCTGTTATAAACACATGACTTTCCTTTCCTACCTGATACACCACTGTGTGATTTCTAATGACAAATTCTTGAGAAGCGATATAATAGAAAATTAAATAATCGAAATTGATTTCCTTCATTGCAAAAACGCCGAAGTTTAAATTTATTTTATCGACTTGAGATTTGCACGCTTGTTTGACAAGTTTTGGTAGGATTTTGGGTGAAAAACGTGCAAAAAATCCCAGTGCGCCTGACCTTTCTCAGTGCACTTCTTAACACATCTTAAAATATCCAGGGTGACATTTGCAAAAGTATAGTCGAAAGGAATGTCGGTAGCCTCTGCAGGAAATATGTCAGCATCCTACGTCTTTCTTGTGCACCGTTTGCAAAGTTTAACTAAGCTTACGGTCAAAATCGTTATTAATCCGTCGTTCTCCTTTGTTACTAGCATGTAGCCAGCTTCTGGAATTGGAGTAAATGTGCTGCCATGCCACTTTTTAAATTATATTAGGCAAGAGGTACTTTGAAAGGAAGAGGTGCTACAGCTCTGACAAAAAAACCGAAGCGTATAATTTAATATATACTCAATATACTTACTCTAGCTTTTTTTATGTCTGCATCGTAGGTCTTTAGTATTCCAAAGAAATTTGGTTAAACCAATTATTTTAATGGATTTAAAGTGGATTAGTAAAATTGGAGAAGTTGGCAAAGTAATCCAGAGACAGTTGTTGTATGCTTCGTCATTTTGGAAATGATCGAGAAACAAGCCGATATAAACTTACTGAGCGTACAACGAAATCTGTTGAACTTAGCAAGCAATGATTTGATTCAAAATGAATTATTTAGTTGCAATACTTGTTCAGTGTTTTCCATCCTTTTTGCCCGGTTTTGCTAGAGTTTTACATGATGCAGACCGCATAACTAATCTTGACCCTTTTCTTATACAACTTGGTGAAAGCAGTTTGATTCACGTAACAAATTTTAAAAATTTGAATTTAGGACCGTTTACAAATCCTGTAGTTTTACGTCAATACTTTTTAATAGAAAATCGCAAGAAAACTAAACGTTCGGGGTTTTTGGACTTCTGGTTGAACCGTGCAACAACTTTAAAATTCAAGTACAACCGAAATGTGTCACATATTGATTACAAGGACACAAAGCGTTGCTTTCATTCTCACTTAGTTTCCACCTATGACATATCTTACAATGAGTATTGCATTCGGATTGATCAAAAGAAATTTATACATAGCATCAAACCTTGGCAATTTGTTATTCAAATCGACATTTTCCCACCTCCTGTTGCGCTAATCAACTCGGAACTGGATGAATGGACTACATTTGCGGACGTCTTTATGGACGTACATGAACCTAACAATTATATCCTTCTTAGTACCCAATTCGTTAAAATTGTAGTTATGCAAAATACCAGTATTTGTGACCATCAAGATCAGCGAAAGACATTGGCATTGTGGATGCTAAACTCCGCTAATCGGTTGTAAATCCTTCAGAAAATTGACTTTCACAATTTTAATTATACATTCTCACTTGTTTTTTAAACAATTCCAGTGGATTTTCATCTCCAAACCTCGGATACTTACTTGTCACCGAAGAGGATACGGAATCCACAAAAATTTCGAGTCTCCGGGCAACTATGCTTTGCACTCGCTGTACTAAAAAAACATGGCAAAAAGTCCAGAATCCTGCAGAAGTCGTTGAGATGCCTTTTAACCCTTTCGGTGTTCACAATGTTGGTCATAATTTGTGCTTAAGATAGGCAAGTTCTTAGGGAAACAGTCCATACAACCGCACCAATTCATAATTATATCAATTAATTATATCCTGATATTTGCGAAGTTACCATGCGAAAACAATTTCGACGAGTCAACAAATAATATCACGATAATATTCTTAGATTTTAAAGAATTTGTGCATTGAGTCTTCATACTCTTCATGCCTCACGTCTTCAGATAACAGTAGGCTGCCGTCTTTAGGGAGAATAATAGCACTAGTTGGTTCATCTTACTGATTTTCA
>JAHZMX010006465.1:0-12514 GCA_027743895.1 Seira musarum | reverse complement strand
TGATACTGTTGTCCATTATGTCCCATACATTGTCATAAGATGCATATTTCATATCGCTTTCACAACAGCATTCATGCAAATTGTTTTAATCGCCAATTGCCGTTTACAGTTGACAAATTTCAAAATTTGAATCTAATAATCTTGTTTAGTTTTTAACGAGCTTTCGAATGAGCTATCACAAGGTATATGTTTAATTTTTTAAACTCTTCAACGGCCTCCTGCCGTTTACCGTTAAAAAAATTCGAAATTTTAAGTATACAGTCTGGCTTAGCTTTTTATGGGCTTTCAAATGAGCTATCACAAGCCATATAATGCATTTGAAAAAAAATTCAACCGTTGACCCTGCCGGTAATAGTTGACCTAAAATTCTGAAAAAACAATAGGGTTCGTACTCAGTATGCCAGGAAGCTATGTTCTGAGGTCAATCGGTGACCTCTTTCGAGAGTGATCCATCTGATGGACAGACAGACAGACGGTCACGGCAATCTCAATACTCGCTTAGCTACGCTCAGCTACGTAATAAATTGCGTTCTTATTATTACTTAGGAACTAAAAATGGTCTCCCACAAAACCCCATTACTCCAGACTCCAACTGAAAGGTATTAACCTCCTTTAAAAATGTTTTGTGTGCGCTGTTCTCGTGTCCTCAACGAGAAAAATGCACTCGTTGCATTCTCTTAACGTTAACTAAATTTGAATGCATAAAAACCAATTTCTAATTAAAAAACTGCGCTTTAACGTAGAAAAAGGAGATTTGTCGATTCTGACGAAAATAAATAACAGAATTTTATAATTGTTTTCTCAACTCTTATTAATACCCTGGTAGATATATGATCGCTACATATTTTCGTCTTCATTCCAAATGCAATGGCTGACGGTTGACAACACAGGTTCATCTTGTAGTTCTCTGTAGTTTTACTCTCAATTCACAAACAAGCTCTCTTCTCTCTACAGTAAAAGTAGTTCAATAGACTGACGAAAACAAGGAAAGCAGATGATCTGAAAATGATTGCTATATCCCCACTTCGGAATGTGTCTATTCGAGTTTTTTTTCAATAATAATTTGATGAAACTTGTTTTGAATGATTTTCAGAAAATATTCGCCCAGGAATACTTTTTGGTAAAAAAACATTTGTCGTATTTGTATTCTAAAATTTGTTTTTGTCTTTGACATTGAAATGGATGCTCGCAAAGTAAGCTCCAAAAGGATTTCACTCATTTTAAAAATAATCGGTGGATTACTTTTATTAATCCCTTTCTTAGAATATGGTTCTTGTCACCAATTAAACAAGAATTTCGGATCTGGAATAATAATGTTGAGGAGTAAATAGATTTTTCGAACGTGGATAACTTACATGGGCACCTAAATACCTTAATGCGGTGCTATGTGTTATCACTTCTCACGAGGTTGATTATGATTTTTTTACTTGTTTATCATAATATCCCCATTCCAATAAAGTGTCTGTTTAATTGGACGAATAAAGCCACAAGAATACCTCAGACTCCCATTTCTTTGTCTACGGATTATGATTACATGCAAAGCCATTCAATTCTCGTTCCCCTTGCTTTCCGTAGATTTTTACAGGAAGAAATCTGTTAAATTGCAATATAAAGAAATAAGTTAGGTGTGAGGAGGGGAGCGAGTTAGCCTTACATGGGTGCGAAAGGATCTCGCATTAAGTTGAAGCTAATATCTCTCAAGAGCCTTCATAAGACATTTCACATGAAAAAAATCCAGCGGCTCCAATTTAACTGTCATTTTTAATGATATTAAAAAAAACAATTTTATCAGGCTGCACAGTCCGAAAAAAATCTCAGATTATGAGTGTCATAAAAGACGACATCTGCATTCGCAAAACTTGCATCTTACGTGCTTCCAATCAACTCAGATGATTCACTTTTTTCAGGGGTAGTCCACCCACATTCAGTGACTCATCTTTTTACAGCGTCGCGTATTTATTTTATCCTAAAAAACTACCCACTTGAAAAAGAGGACTTTCCTTTCTCAACAATAATATTTTGTATAAGGGTTTTAAAAGCTTGCATCACAAAGACTGCTTTGACGTATCTACTGGTTATTCATTGGCTCGGTCTTACTTGAGCTGTGGACAAAATTAATTTCTGTCAACTCGTAGTCTTAAGTCGTCCCAAATTAAACCGTTTCATTCTGCATTTGTTCGTAAGCCGTAAATCCATTTCTGATACCATATCCGCCTTTAGAATCGAATTTTGACTTCATTGATTTCCACGTCAACCATCAAAGAAAAAAAATTGTTGATGCAATGGCTCGATAATCAGGTCATCTACAATTATCCCATGTTGTTGATACTCAGGTTCGTGTGCTTCTCTTCCTTTCATACGTAAAACGTTATATACCAATTCAGCCTAAGTATGCCCCAAAGATATCCTCAACGCTTTCACGAGAAAACCATTTTGACTTCATTGTTTACCCCAAATGCCGTTATATTTATTTCCATTGTTCACCAATAGAATGAAGATTTCCCCAGTTTCATATGATGTGCTTTCATGTAATTCACGTTGCCAACAATCCCCAACCCTTTCCTCTTCGGCTTTCATTTTGCGATCTAATTGATATGCTAGCACATTTTGGCGAAAGTCAAAAGACATAAAAATCAAAGCTTATCTGCTAAAAAAAATATTCAGAATCGATCATTTGCATTTATTTATTCATCCTCAGTATGTATGCAACTGCATCCCAAAAAACTAAGCCGGATCAAAATGTGTTTTCGTGTCTTTTTTTATTCAACACTAAATTATTAATTGAATTTTAGAAGGATGAGTTTTAATAGTCTGTTTAAATGACCAAAAACTAAATGTTGCCACTTAACTTGAAGAAAAAAAAACATTTGTCAGCAAACTTTAAAATTTAAGAGATACGGCTTCCGTAATGATTAGGACGTGAAAAAGTCCAGGTTTTAAAATTGAAGATGATTTGACGGGTTTGTTTATTCGGACAGGTCAAATTATATGCTCCACCTGTGTCTCACCTAAGCAAAGAAGTATTTTTTTGGGAATATGAAACTCTTCCTTAAAAAATATGCGTGATTTAAATGTTTGTATTGCGTTATTCATTCAACTTTCAACTTGTTATGATTGTGGTAACAAGTTTTAATTCACGGTGAAAAAAATGGAAACCGGACATATCTTGGAGCAACAACTAGAGACTTAAAATGGTTTTCATTTTTAAAGTATTTATTACAATTATATTTGATTTACAGTGAAATGTGCAATTTTTTTTGAATACTTACTTCAAAATCGAATGAGGTTTCAATCGGTCAATTACATGAAAATCGTTCCCAAATATATTCACTGGGAAATTGAGGAATGAAATTAATTGCTATTGAGACACTAATCAGATATTGGATTTGAGGTGTGAGTGAACATTAGCGAAAACCACAGCTTTTATTTCGCTTCTCAATAACCAAAATGTGGAATATCCGTGAACTGAACTTTATGGAACTTGCGACGAAAACATGTGCTGAAAAACGTAAAGTGGATGCATGCAATGGAATGTCACTCTCGCTCCTCCTAACGTCTGTTAAACTAGTCAACGTCATTGATATCCATGGCCCAGTTGCTATTTGAGGAGGTGAGACTTTCAGAACAGGAAGTATCCATTGAAGTCTCTGCTGGTAGATTTGGGTTCTTCCACTTTGACACAGCTGGACAACGTGAGTGACACTGGAATGGACTGGTTGAGGAGCGTGAGACCTTCTTTGAATTTGAAGGCCTAGACGCTGCAAAGAAGGTAACAACTCCTTCCTCCAAAGGAAGTCGCGGTGAAGTAACCCTCAAGTCTTCACAGGAATGTGCCCGTGGTGGAGCATGAGCCACAGTTTTTTCACTGACGTTTTTACCCAATTCGGAATCGGAACCAATCATTGGATCGTCGGTTTGATTTTTAATCGGTCTTTGAGCCCCGTCTTCCACAGCACCATCCATATCCATTGGAGAATCCGACCTCTTACACTTCTTAGGAGGAGGCTTCTCCTCCACTTCGGACGGCGGTTTCCGTTCCATCTGAAGTAAAACTGTACCTTTTGAATTCCGTACCTTGATTCTTTTTCACGCTGAAAACCAACCCGTTAGAATCGAGAAATTGTCAAACTTGGAAAGAAAATTTGTTTTCCTCTAGGCAGGTGATCAAATAGAGACAAAAAGCATGGAAATGAAAATCAGTAGAGAGTGCTCTCACTTTTCAAATGAAAGAGCGGAGAAGAAAAAGCCGCAGCGTCTGCTACTTACCATTGCCTCTGTGCTGGAAATATGATCGCTGCAACTTTTCCAGTGCATTTCAAATTGCTTGGAGGAGAAAGATGTGATGGCAGACAGCAAATGCCCCAGTTTAAGTCATTTTTTTCATTTCATGAACACACTTAACAGTGAAAGCTGTATAGTGTAGTAAAAGAAATAGAGAAAAAGGCTAAAAGCCGGAGTATCAGTTGAACACGTATAAATTATATGCTTTTCCTTTTCCCAACTCTGAATTCCAATAGGATTTTGAGTAAATGTATTAAAATGCAAGATGGCAGTGGACGTATAATTTCAATTCGCCCTTTTTCCTCTTCGAATGATGGCGAACAATTTTTATACCTTAACTCGGAAGAATTATTTCTGAATGACTTTGATGGATTGTTTGTTGTACAAATTTTTTGTTGAACCAAACCGAGCACTATACGTGGGCTGCGTTTGTTTTTAATACTCTTGATAATGATATCATTGCTTCTTCTAATCTTAATACAACTAAATCAACGAGAGTGGCCTTTTGGCCAACCTAACCTTTTCTTTTATTCATTCATGATCATGACGACATTTTGGCCCAGGATTTAAGAAATTGAGTTGAATAGAGAGAAAACAATGGACTTCATGTTTCCCTTCTTTAATTTTATTAATGTACATTTAAATCATTGCACAATCTTTAAAAAAGTCTGCTTCGTACGTGTGAAATTCTCAATTTTTTCACCCAGAATTAAGTAGTTATTGTTGCCAAGAAATGGAAAATTTTTCTGATTTAGACATACGGATAAAATAACCTTGATTAATGCCATAATGTATGACATCTATTGCTATAAACGATTTGTTCATCTTGGAGTGCTTTGGAACAGGCTACCAACCACAAGGCAGATCCTTCCTTTACAGAATATTTTAAACCTTAATCTAGCGGCTTTGGCAGCAACTAACTTAATGAATATTAATAAGTCTTCCCCGTCCAGGCAGAAAACAATTTGAAAGCCTTCGATTTTATTGTCATTTTTCGTAAAAAATCGAAAAAAACTGTCGTGATAGCATACAATTGAAAGAAAAATGTTTGATAGTGTCAACCCTTAATTTTTGGAATTATAAGTACTATTTTAAAACATGCAGTAATAGAACAACGCTATTCACAATATTCCTAACTGGGGTTTTTCCAACCCACTCAGGTGCTCCATTTAGCAGTAATCCGCCCGCAAAACATTAACTAATCTCTGTTTCACTCACGTACTGTAGTATCTTGAGAAACCGGCAGCCCAAAGGTGAGGACTATCGTGTTCCACATTACCGATATTTGCCTGGGGGTGAGAGCAGCTTTCCAGCTCCTCATTAAAATATGATTAATTTTTTGTCCCTTAGTAATATTACGTATTCCATCCCTAATAAATATGCCGCATTTGAATTTACCCAAAATCTCCTAAAACGTCTTCCAACCGCAGTTTTCTGCAATTCTTTTTTTTTTCAATGTACCCCACAATCATTTTAGTGCACTTCCAAATCCTTATATATGGAATGGAGGCTTTACTGATTTCATTTTTGCACTCCTTCAAAAAAATGTACATCGCCGCCACCAAAATTCCACCCTTCTCATTTTTTTGCATTCATGCTGCAAAAAAACTGATATGCAAGTACCTACGTGTTGGCAACTTGGAAGAAGCATTCAAGTCCTCACTCAAAAGTTTAAACGGATAAAATATGAATCTCTAAAAATTCACAATTCAATTTTTTTTGTTATCCTTAGCATGTATGAATTACTCGCTGATCGCATTCCCGATATCATTTCTTTTCTGGATTTTTTCTATTCCATTCCACCCGAACAAATCAAACCAGTTCAGACCGGATATTCCTTCAAGAAGCTTTGGAAGGGAGAAGGTGACCCCAATGAAAATCATACATTTTCCTTCTCTCATTCTTATTCACAATTCAAGTAGCTTTCACTTCACACGTGTAAGCAAACATATTACTTTTCTCACTTATTACGCGGATTTATTCATGTCGAACGAAAAGTAAATAATATTAAGCCGTAAATTGGGTATTATTACAAGTACAAACGCAAAATAAAGTTGGTCTCATTCAATAATATTTTTTTTCCTCCTTTGATCCCATTACAAATGAAAAAAATTGAAGAAGGAGATAGAAACTTTCTCTATTTTTTGAGAAAGGGAAAGAGAAGAAAGAGCAGTCCTTCCTATTGTAATCCTTTTTCTTTTATATGAGCCACTCAAAAAACATCTCGTTCTCAATCCAATTGAGATGGATGGAGAAGATTCTGGATAATTTTTTCTCCTTCAGAAAAAACTTGTGGATTCAATTAGGATATGTGAGAAGGTGTTCAATTGAAAAGCAAACAAGTAATATTGAACTGAAGTGGAGAGGAACATGTCAGAGTGGCATGGCGTGGCGTGGCATCACTTGGACAATAAAATGATGTGATCAGATCGTATTTGATGCTAATAAGGAAGGGAAAACATTCTGCCAAGTGGAAAATTCATTGTTGCCTTTTTGGAAGATTTTTTCCGCTATTTGCTGATGTAAACTTTTTTCCATCAAAAGAGATCCGGGAAGAGTAGTAAAATGGTAGAACTTGAAGCACAAACGCTTTTTTGTAACAAAATTTTCAACTAAGTTATGGATGATCATTTTTCAGTAAAATAAATTATGTAAGTAGTTTTGAGTTGCGCGTGGCGTAAATTTTTTTCCTATATTTTGATTCAAATGGACCTTAATTGAGGATTGATTATTTTTTACACCATAGATCCATTTTATAATTGGAATTTGGCCTCTTTAAAATCCATCGTATTCAAATGAATTGAAAGCTATTGTGGTTTAATTTATCCAGAATCAATTATTTTCCTATCCAGGCTTGAAAGGGGTAAGAAGGCTTAATTAACCAAAATTCTTTTTTACGGAATACGAAGATAAGCAAACACTATCGTTTTAATAAGAAGAAATGATTCATTTATCGCACAAATAAAAAAGCATAAAAAAATGTAGTTGAATTGTACTTGCCGTGCGTTCACGACAAAGCAACACGAGAAACTTTTTCTTTTGTTGAAAGGATATTGTTGAGATAATATTGTCATCCCTTCCCTTCCCGTCTCACTTTCATCTAACGAAGTTATTATTATTATTATGAGAAGCAGGAAAAAAAGTTTTCATTTTTTCTCCTTTCTTCGTTCGATATGATCTGATCGTGTCGAAAGGGGAGAGATCAACCATTTCATTCTCCTGTTGCTCTAGAAAAAAGAAATGAAGAGCATTCAAAGACTCTACGAGAAGCATTGTTAAGAAGGAGATGGAACCTTTTCATGCACTTGAATTCGAATATGGAATAAAAAAGAAAGGCGAAAGGAAGAAATAAAATTCTCACGCCTGTCGCTGTAGTGAAGTATTTACTTAGGTGATGATGAGGTAAAGGTGATGCTTAATATATATGGATATCTTAAGTATCGATCAATCGATCAAAATATTTTTTGTTTAAATAACTAGAAAACTGATATATGTATCAAATGTCCCTCGTCGTATGAAAAAAGTGTTAACTGTCAACCACACTCGATGTTCACGACATTTCAATGCTGTAAAATGGCAGCATTTTAGAGTTTTCTAAAAACTTTTAAAAGTGGTATCGCAGGTCATATTCCATTCAATTGATTCAAGAGCAATCAAATGAGACATCGGGAGCAATACGCGTCTATTTAAAAATAATCAAGGCTAGGACCTAGGCGTGCAGAGTGAAAATACTGTCCACCTTTGCCCATAAAGTATAGTCCCGCTTCTACACCGTGATTGGAATGGATCTAGTAAATGGTCAAACTCATGTCCATTTAAAAACTGATAGAATCCTTCATCCACTCCTTTGGAAATATTTAAAACTTTATTACGAAAATACTCAATGCATCTCTACAATCTTAAATTTCCCAGACTCCTGAAATCACAATTATAAATTCATGATGCATTATTATGGCAAACATGTGGAAAACACGTTCCCATTCCCTGGCTTCTACATAAAACCGTATTTTTTAATCCCACTCAATTATCAAGGTGGCCGCAAGTAATAAAATCTGGATTGGATTTAACCTTTCTCAATGAGGCTGATTTGGAATTATAGTGATATTTAGCTCTCCCCCTATTAAACAAACATCTTATGCAGCGATATACCTCAACGTGTACCAGTCTGCAAGGGCGGGAGAAAGTAGAAAGAGGATGAACAAGGTAGCGTGACTTGCTTCCTTTTTTCACATGCAGATGAAAAGAAAGCAAAAAAAAACATCATGTATTGTCCATAACAATACAAGCAAAAATACAAGTTTTTAAGGAAATATATTCACGGGAGCATTTTTTTTTTGCTGTAGTTTATCATTAATAAAATTGATTTCTGATTTCCAGTTTGATTTATGATCAGCATAAATAGAAATGCGAATATTGACAAGTAAAGAGATTCAATTTTTTGCAGGAATACACTTGGAATGGATTTAAATCATGCAATTCGCGATCTAAAGACTTTTCAATTTTTAATGTACCCTTGGAAGTGAAATCGTTGCAAAGCAAATTCTGCAAGTCCATGTTGGGTATTTTGGTTGAATGTTACATAAAACTTGCCCTTGTTAAGGCAGGGGAGATGTTTGAACTCATCTGGGAGAAATCTAGTGCTACTTAAACCAATTTATTTAATTAGTGGTCATTCTTTAATTGTAAATCGGACGGTTTCATTTTGACTTCCTTTTTGCTGTCAATGTCATGTTCCAGGGAGTCCACCAGGTTTTTGCCTCATCAAAAATATCAGATAAGAGGTGTAAGGTTAGGTTAGGTTGGTAGAGATCAGCTTTACCCACCACCTCCGTTTTGAAAAAAAAACTAATTAATGCGTTGAACCCTACTGTGTTGTGCTTCCGGTTTATCTCAGTTAAAGCCAATTGATCTGGATGCAGGTTTGGATTATTACGCAGCTGATCGTAGCTAAGCGAGTATTGAGATTGCCCTGACCGTCTGTCCGTCTTTCCGATCGATAACTCTTGAACGAGGTCACCGATTGATCTCAAATTTGGAACAAAGGTTCCTTGCCTACTGAGGACGACACCGATTGTTTTTCAAAATTTTAGGTCAACTATTAACGGCAGGGTCAACGGTTGAAATGTTTTTCAAATGTAACATGGCTTGTAATAGCTTATTCGAAAGCCCTTGAAAAACTAAGTCGGACTCTGTATTTGAAATTTCGAAATTTTTTAACGGTTAACGGCAAAAGACCGTTCAAGATTTTTTTCAAATGGAACATAATATGCCTTGTGGTAGCTCATTCGAAAGCACTTTTAAAAACTGAATAAGATTGCTACATTAAAATTTTAAAACTGTAAACGGCAATCGGTGATTAAAACATTTTTCATGTGTACTGTTGTCAGTACTGTGTACTTTTTTGAGAATAGCTTTTGGGTTTGATTTTTCTTCTGCATAAATGAGCAGGTAAAATGATTGACAGACGTGCATGCATCTCATTGTGATTACGTTAGTATATGAGCACTGCACGAGCTTGAATACGGGAATAGTACCAACTGCTGAATGGATTTGATCTTCTTCCGACAGGAAAATTTTTTAGTTCACAATTTGGAGGGAGGTTCATGTACGGGTATTAATGGTGGAACCAATTAAAATCAGGTTAATTTTTTTAGATAGATTTTTGAAGTAAAATTGTTGCCAGATGCTTTCTCCAATGTCTCTGTAGAACTTTTACTTGAATGTTAGGTGATCCTTGGCCATTAGTATCCGACGAGACAGGAAATTGAGCACATTCAAAATACTGTTAAGCTCGAATTACCCACTCGTCTTTCACTAAAGGTTAGTAAAGATCATTCCGAAATCTATTTTTAAAAACACAGTTGAACTTTGGCATCTTCATTGTTGTTGTTCTGGATGGGCAAATTCCTCAAACTTGGTCCACACAAATCCACGTTACTCGATGAAAAGTTCAAGTTGAGTATGGAAGTATAAGACATTGACCAACAATTAAATTCAAGCTGGTCAATTAATTTATACCTCTGCACTCAACGCAAACTATTTGCTGAATTCTGGGGGGTCCATTTTGGGTTCATACTTAAATGTTTCATAAAGTTTGCCCTGGATAAAAAGCGAAGGATATGTTTGAGCTCATCCGAAACACTTCTAGTACAAAATACTTTCCTTAATTTAGTCAAACTTATTTAATCCGTTAATAGAGTCAACCTGTAATTTTTGCTCAATTTTTCTCATGTCATGTCAATGGAACAGTCCACAAGGTTTCGCCCAGCATATCACGCTTGCCCCAGTGCGATACCTAATCATGGCAAAGAAACCAGTTTCATCCTCATTCTCTTTCTTGAAAAAAAATAATTAATGCTTTTAACCCTACTGCGTTTTGCTTGAGTTGTATTGCAGTAAAAGCTGATTGATTCAGATTCATGTGTGGATTATTATTACAATTGATATTGAGATAATATTGTCAGCCTTTCACCTCCACGCGACAAAGTTGCTATTATTATTATTATTATTATAATGAAATGCAGGGAAAAAGTTTTTCTTTCCTCCCTTATTTTTTCTTTTGATCTGATCTTGTTAAACAGGGAGAGATCAACCCTTTCATTTTCTTGTTGCTCTATGGATAATTTGAAGAGTTTTCTGTGGAGGTATTTTCAAGACTCGAGTTGAAGGAGATAAAACTTTGCTTGCACTTGAATTTGAAGGTGCTAGAAAGAAAAGTACGGTAAAAAAATCTGAAATAATTTTACGTGTTAAAAATGCAGATTCCCAAGCATAAGTGATTCTTGATTTGATCACAATGTCTTTCACGATGTTCCATTATGCGTTACTTTGACCCATCATCGAGATTATGTGTATCAATTGCTATTGATTCCCCTTTGAAAAAAGTTACAATTCTGAGTTTCTTAAAAAATGTTTGAAGGGGAAGTTCGGAAATTTTTTTTACACCTTCAGAGATTATCTCAACATGCATCTACCTTGAATTATGACAAAACTAGAAAAAAAAACTACTGTAATAGTGTCTTTTTCCTTAATTTTTACAGAAAAATGAGAGAAACCCGTACTGTGGAGAATTGTATTCCTTATAAAATTTTGAACTTGGTGGTTATGATCGGATTTTTTTGTTGTTGGCTGTTATTGAAAAAACTTATTTTGTGAATAACATCGGGTTCGATTTATGTTCTGTATGAATGAACCTGCATAATGATTTTCAGTCTTGGATGTATTTTATTGTGATGACGTAAATACATCAGTACTCCATGAGCTTGAGTAGGGAAATAATGCTGAATGGATTTTATCTTCTTACGACAAGAATTAATGAGAGAAACATTTTCATAAGATCCAAATCAATTTAAGTTCAAAGTACATATGTGGAGTAGAATTAAAACCGCGAAATATTTACGTTTTTTGTTGTTTAACTGATTTCGAAGTCTCATTGTTCCCAGATGTTTTCTCAAATGTCTCGGAAGGATTTTTAGTTGATTATTTGATGAATATTAGCCATTAGTACTAGACAAAGAAGCAAATTAAGCACTTCCAAAATACTGTTTAGCTCAAATTACCTCCTTGTCTATTACTCAAGGTTAATTAATGTCATTCAGAAATTCATTTGGGAAAGAACAGTTAAACTTTGACATCCTCATGGCTTTTTTTTGTATTGATGGGCAGGTTTAACAGAGTTTGTCATAGGGAATCCACGAAATCTCGTTGCTCGTTGAAATGTTTTCAAGTCGCGTATTGAGGTATAAAATAGCTACCAACAATTTTTAAATTCAAGTTGGTCGCTCAATTTATACCTGTTTACCCAACCCAAACTATCTGCTTCGCAGCCATCTCCAAAGATTTGATTTGGGTTTGATGTACAGTTGACATGTCGAAAATTGGAGTCCTTTCTGTTGTTTGATAGAAGTCGATTAGGGTTGGATTATTATCATTGTTTTAGGACTACAGATGAGCGTAATCTGCGCGGACGCAAAAGGACTTTTAACGTGTCCCTAAAGTTGCGCAATGATTCTTTGAAAACTGCGGTTTAGTTCGTATATTTGTTGTCGGGGTGGCATTTGTCGTGTCCACTTCATTCTGGTATCCCAGCTCCACGTCTTTTTCCAATCTTTAAATAAGTGAAGGGTTCTACCTAATAATCCCCTTGTCAATAATTCCCCTGGACAAAATCCCCCCCTCAATAATCCCACCCTGGACAAAATCCACCACCCTATAATCCCTCCCTGGACGAAAT
>JAHZMX010006464.1:0-10845 GCA_027743895.1 Seira musarum | reverse complement strand
TGAGGTTGCATGCTCAGAGATTCGCCTATCTAACTCAAGACAGGGCGTACATTATTTTCTTTAATTCATGCAGGAGACAGTCTGCATAAACAATCTAGCTTACTAAAAACTAATTAATGTAAAGACATCACAGTTCCTTTTAAATTTAACGCAAAAAGGCATACAGATCCTATAAAAATTGACACGTTTTGCATATAGTGCTTCAAATAGTTAAGGCAGCGATATGACATAATAGCGTTATTATTTTTTGTAATATAGGACTCATAAAACAAGCCATTACTAACACAAGATTGGTAATAGGAGAAGTGTCATACATTACTTATAAAGTCATTCACTAACATTCAATAGAAATTGCTTTCCGTTCCAGCCTCGACCTTTTCTTAACTTGTAATCATATTGGCCATATTCACTTGCTAATGGCATCTGCTTGAGGTCGACGTAGCCAATAGCACGTTCTGTATACTCTTAAGCTGAAGTCAAGAAATGTTTGAAAGCTTATTTTCCCAAATTCTTGCACAAGCCAAACCAAAAGTTAAAAATGCTGTATTGTGAGGAATACCAACACGCTAGATCACATTGTTCTCGGTACAATTCCATACTGATATGTGCTACCAAGAATGTTGCAATTTAACGCTTTTATTGCTTCAAGGAAGGAGTCATATTTAGTTTTGTGGCAGTAGCAGCAATCCAAGCCATTTTTTTGTTTCAATGCATTTTCTACTTGTTTAAATTTATTCCATTACTTTTAAATTGGAAGTGACTTATGTGGTGAAGTCTCAAAAGCGTATTATTAATTCGGACGTTAAATTTTTGTTTGTGGTTTCCTGTAAATCTTTACTTGATATTAAGTACTGTATTTCTAATTAAGCAAGCTTTTATGATTGTGCAACGCCGAAAATAATATCTCCGTTCACAATAATGTTGTATCTTATTAGCCTTGTGTTTCACTCCGTCTTACTACGTAGTTGGAACGGTAAGTACCGTTTGACTTAACTTTTCCTTAAAATTCAGCAGTTTTTACATTGTGTATTGTTTACCAACGTTTTTATATTCTTTGCTTTTTGCAAGATACTAGGCTAACTATTTAGTAGCAGAGAATTGGTTAACCTACTTGTAGTCAGTACTTGTTGTAGTCTTAGTAAAACGCGGAACATTTTTGGACGGTTACTTTTACGCATTTTTTGCATGTGCAAATTTCTGCATAAAAAAAGTTCAAAATCATGATGGGAATAATTTTCTAGCAAAAGCAGACGTGGATGGAATAGATTTATTACACTCCTTTGGAATCATCCGTAAATTACGTCGTCGGTTTTAGGAGAAAAGAGAGATGCTTGAAAAGTGACAGAAAATGACGAGGGTGAGAGAGGGGTCTAACCACCCAATGACAGTCATCATTAAATGAAAATTTAAACGTTTATTTACCAACTAGTGCGGTGCCGGCTGCTTTGCAGCCCCCTTTTCTACTCCCTTAAAAAATGGATTACCATGTCAGGCCGTCATGTTGAAAAATTGAGCAAAAATTATAAAAGTCAGGCCAATTGGATTCTGACGCCAAGACAGATACACAGATCTTATTGATTCAATCCTTTTCTGTCGGTGTACATTTCTGGGTTTAAGTTGTTCTTTCAAAGTTACATTAATGGATTATGTAAATACCTTGGCGGCAACATAATTTTTCTAGACCTTCGCGTGTGCTCATTAAAATTTCATTTAATTGCTTAAATCAAATAGATGTAGTTTGATATCTCCAAATAATAATAAACAGATTCAAAGCATTTAACTTTAAATCTGCATAAAGCTCTCAATCTGTATGGCTACAGTATTTCCTGAGACGGAATTTTCTAGGCAATTATATATGGAAATTATCTCACAATGGATGTAAGTTCTTCCCCGCTAATTCCAAAATAGGTAAGTAGATCAAGTCTTGGTTAAGTTTGCACGCAAAGACGTAAACTGATTAGGAGATTGATGAGTTCATTGGTATAAATCCAGGGCCAGGCTATCGCGTTGTATTTCTAAAAAGGAAATCGGAGGTAAACAACTGAACTGAATATCCTATCTTCGGTTTGCTTGTCAAACGTTTTACGGGGAAGAATGGGGTGAGCTACCCCAAGGAATTCACTTTGGATTGACCAATGGGTTGTCTGAAATTTGAGTTCGACTTGATTGGTTGATGGGGCGATGAGGAAGGCGATAAACTGAAATGTCTTCTCTTTGTTCTTGCGTCTGCTTTTGTTGACCCCAAGCATCTACAGCTCGGAAACTCTTTCAGCTTGTCAATGAAACCACTTAAGCTAGCTTGTTAACCTCTGAAAACTCACTTTAAAATTAGCACAGCAAAACGCGTTGTCACACATATAAAGAGAAAACTTGACCCCTTTGATAGCAGAATTCATTTTTTTCCGTTTGAAGGTGCAGTTCTATCAAATCTGACGCATGTTACGGATGATACAAAATTTCTACAAGTATGCGAAAGAAGATGTCACCAAATATCCATTTACGGTAAGCAATTTGTGCAAATTTACTGTAACACCCTCGGAATTCGCATAACACATAAGCAGTACAACGAGGCAATATTTAAGCGATAAGTTTTCTGGTATGGTTTTCAAATTTTCGTCTACCGATACATTGATTTATTCTTGATTTGATTGTTTTTAAATTATAGACAAACCATTCATTATTAAAAATTAGTTCAAGTACACTGGATTGAAATTAGAATAAATTCCTGAAGTATAAATTCAATTTCAAGTCATCAAATCAGTTTTATGCACCTTGGGATAAAAAATTGTCCTAGCACGGGTGAAATTGTAGAAACCATGCGTAATTAGCGCACATAATTTTCAAGTAAACATACTTTTGGGAGCGTCTTTGGATGTTTATCTAGCTATACACTTGAGAGCGAATTTCAAGTTAGTTTTAAAATGCCATATATACGTTCAATAAAAGTGTATTGAAAAGCAGTACATGCAAAAATATATTCCCAAGAAACTTGGACTGTATTGAAACACGGGTATTTTGTTAGTCACACTAATCCACTTTTTTAAGTGTACGATTTTTTTACGTTGGAGATAATTGCAAGCATCTTTACCACGAACCTTGTGATGGAGATACAGCCAATTGGGCAAATTCATACGCTTATTTGTAATGCAATAGCAGTCGTTTTTGTCAGGCTATGACATTATGGCTTGTTACATTAACGCACCTGCGATGAACAAAACATTGACCTCTGCACAACAAAATTTTTCACTCATTCATTATGTGAAAAGATTTCCATTCACTACGTGTTTGCATATGGTACCTTTCAAAACACGTTTATAGACTGCAAATGAAGTTTTTTTAAATTTACGTGAAATGTACATTGGCCTAGCTAAAATTAACGCGTTTTGCATTAAGTACCTCTTAAGATTGGGCCACCAAATTGGAAATATCAAAAAACTCATTCTCCACTCTGCACATTTTTTCTGAATTTTGCTCTGCTAAAATCGTTCGCTTCTTGTTTTACGAAAAATATCTAGTACCCGTCAAAATTTATTCTATTTCAATTTCAGATACTTCAGTGCGACCTGTCACTCCAAAACGGACCATCATTAATACCGGCTGTGACGGATACAATCCGCACGCAATACATAAACCAAAACGTATTGGTATTGATGATTGGCCGATTACAGACGAACGTCTCAAAAAGGGCGAATTGCATCGGCTATCCAGTACACCAGCAATGCATATTGCTAAAGGTATTTTCAGAATTCATTTGTCATTGAAATTTTCATTTAAATTTGCTTGTAATTGCTGTGATCATTGCTAAAAGTTGTACACGCATTTCTATCCTACCGTGACTTTATAGAAGACTAGTGCGGCCCACTCCGGAAATACTTGATTCCAAAAAATGCTGATCCAATTTCTACAAAAATGCAAATTTTTAGAACTGCCAAAGCACTCCCGGCTTAAATGCGAAATTTTATTGTCGCCTGCATTTTTTAAGTATGCAATTTTACTATTAGCCTGCAAAACTAAAATACGAAATACTTGCATTCCCTCGCAGTACTAAACACGAAATGTTAGCAAACGCTGAGTGTTTAAAATACAAAATCTTTTAATTCGTTAACATTACTAAAAACCAAAACCGCAAAAAGCGAAGAAAGAGAGATTGGAGTTGTACTGCCTGGTGCACGCTTTGAAGTATGAAATAAAGTCTCATTTTGCCTCTATCTGAAGTAGCTGCCCCATTCCGTGCGTCCGTTCGGAAAACTTTCTACCCCTACATTTAACG
Organism: Seira musarum; assembly: GCA_027743895.1. Lineage (NCBI taxonomy): Eukaryota > Metazoa > Arthropoda > Collembola > Entomobryomorpha > Entomobryidae > Seira > Seira musarum. The sequence goes on along the minus strand of JAHZMX010006464.1, from coordinate 6,575 downwards.
CAAGCAAAGAATGAATTAGACAGTTTTATTTACCTTTTGATTACCATGAGGGATTTTACAGTAATAAAACTATCAATAAGATGCCAGTGTGAACATCGCATTTGTAACCGTGCTTCTTACACGCCAAGCTTCTTAGGCAAGTTTTAATGAACTCAAACTAATCGTAAGCAGGCAAGATAAGACTTGAAGAACTTGGCATAATAGCTATCATGTTATCCTGTTCACATTAAGAGATTTCAAACTAACGCTCGTTCATAAAAATCACCCATTACGGCTAAACCATGCTACATATTCATCCTTATATATGATAGACTTATTTGTGTTGTCCGTTTGTTCTTGATAATCTCATGGGAAATTATTATGCAACTAAACAGTGCTTAGTTCTAAAAATTCTATAAGGGTTTCTCTCGCCATGAATGGAGCAGGGTTGCACGACTTAAGTCGTCTTTTGAAAAATGCAAGGGAATCTGCCAACGTGATAATTGCAGAGCCACTCTTCCACAAAGTCATTTTAGCGATGTACGGTATAATTTAAATTCGCAAAAAAACCATTCCATGACATAGAGCACAAAAAAATAGTTGAAAGTTACTGTTCAAATTTTTGGATTTGATTATTGCATCAAGCCGAAAAAATCGATTTAAGGTAAATTTTTGTTTTGTTCTGCTTCTACTAAGTAAAAGCGACCTATGGTGCATTATATAGCTCTAAGCACCTTGGTAACCTGCGTTTTGAAAAAAATGTTACCATAGTGCCATGAACTTGCATAAAGCTGTTAAACAGCGATAACGATGTAGCTGAAAGGCGTTTACGCAACGAAAGAGTTGTTTCAAGAATACTGCTCCAATTTAAACTTCTACAACCTTTCATGTCTACATGTGCGATGTAAAAAATTTAACCGTTGACCTTGCCAGTAATAGTTGACCTAAAATTCTGAGAAAATGTGATTTCCCCTGCACGCTAGGAACCTTTGTTCCAAATTTGAGGTTAATCGGTGGCCATTTATTATTATTATTAGCTCTTTATTGCAAACATAAAACCATGTATTACAGAGTGTTAGGTTCATATATGTATGTTCATATCGTTGAGAAATGTAGTGACAGAGAGTAATAAAAAGAGGCGAGTTCATTAATACAACTTCCGTCATAGCGACTTTTTGTTCGCAGCGCTTTCCCCAGCACTTACGGGTATTGGGGGACTAACCCAACCGTAAACAATTCAGGGCAGCGCATACATACCACCAAGTCCTTAAAAGTCTCATGATTAGAGCATGAAAAATATTGGCATATTAAATGATAATACACGTTTCATGGAAATTTCATATTTTTGGAATCGTGAGTCAAACAATATAAAAAATAGGTTAGGTTAGGTTAGGTTAACCGCAGCCAAGCAAATACAAGTGTTCACAGATGTTGAGTAACTAGTAAACCCGCGAAGCTTCGCATGCCCCATACTACGATTCCCCGAGTAAGCTAACACATGTTATTGTTTAGTAGGTAAAACTTGAACCAAAATACGCTGTACTTTAAAAATATTCGATATCATTTGTAAGACTGTATTAAAGGTACAATTCATAATAAAATATTAAAGCACTGCTCTCAAAACTACATTTGTAGTATAATTTTTTTCACTTTCTGCGAATAGTTTTCCTTGGCCGGGTGAACCCGTTATTTCTACGGCAACATTGCTTCTTCTCTTCGCAACCTGAATGGTAATCCTGTCTCGGACGGGCATAGATCAATTCTAGGAATAAATACCGTATCTCCGGCTGCCGAAACAGTGAGAACTTTTGCAAGGACGACGTTGTTTCGTTACGAAGTGACCACTAACCGTGTACCGTTGCAGAGATCTTCCTTGGTATTTAGGCTCCGCTACAGCATAATAATTGCTTCTTCTTTGAGGCAAAGGCGATGTTTTGGCATTCCAGATGGAATCAGGCTGTTAAGAAACTCCACTGGAAAGTGTCCAGCTAATTTCAATTCACACAAGATAACCTAATCTAGTTATATGATGATAAACAAATAAACGAATTGAAATAACTTCATCAATGCCAATCTAGGACCTCGATAGAAAACAAAAATACCCAAACCATTGCATTGCATTGGTTGACAGCATTGCGCTATAAATGCTATTTGTTGCTACGTAACGCAGTGAAGCTCAAGGAAACCCACTTGACTTTCTTGCACATGCTTGGAGATTGCGTCCCGGAAAACCTAGCCTTATATAAATATAGATGCATGTATATACTTTTACAGAAACAAAGCAATTGAATGCAACGACCAACAAAACCTCCTATCTGATTTTGTTCGCGTTAACCTATTTTTCGCACGAACGCAAATAATATCAGTAAAGTGTGTTTTTTACGTAATATACAAAGTTTGTAAAAGTATTGCTTTATGCCTATAACGTCAATGTACCAACATTTATTTGTGAACATTCGATAGAATAACTTATACCAAGACCCAGATACAACCGAGACGATTTCTATCGGAAGTTTCTTGCTAATAATTCAAGGGATTGAAATTCAGACATATTAACCCCTTGCACATATTTCGTGTGCTGCAAAATCACATCAAGTCAATCTACAAAGAATTAACCTGGCATTTCCAATGATAAGCACGAACAGGATATTTCTTTTAGATTACAAACCCTGTAACGCGTATGGTTTATTATGTCCTTATAGATCTCCTTTCTCTTATTGGGCACTGTCACTGTCACGACTGTTGTAGAAACAAGACTTTAAGCAACGAACAATTTGTCGTGTGTGCTGTGGCATGTTCGAAGTATTTCCAGGACGACTGGGGTCCGTGTAAGTTTCTACATACATATACTTACTGCTTCGAGCAATGTGACCAGTCAAATACATTAGATTCTACCGCTCATACAACTCATGATGTTGTTGAATATAGGGGTGTCATGTGGAGAAGACTTGAAGCTATTCGATACACCAAACAGTTGTGGTTCATCAATTTGTGCTTGGAGATTGAAAAAAGGAGAAGAAATATTAACAGGTAATTGAATTAAGTAAATCAGATATATTAATAGTAGCCTTTGTATTATTTCATATATAACTGGAATTCTGTAAAACTTGGAATTATTTCTACTGTAAAATGAGGGCTACTTTTGAGTGAAAAAGTATAAAAATCTTTGTTGAGAGCAATTTTGTAATGAGCAGGCCGGCCTGGTAATTTCCAGCCAAATCAATTCAGGCCGGGTGGCTTGACTTCGTTTGATGTGGTTAGGCCCGGCCTGATTCTGATATTCTTGGCTTTGGCTTGACCTGACTTGAAACCAGTTGAAAATTAGTAAGCTAACTCAGGCTTTTACCTAATGCACGAGTATCATTCAACTGATATCAGAGTTTCAAAATGCTGCAGTTTTTGGAATATCAAAATTTCCTTCCCTAACTTTGGAGTATTTGCTGCGCCGTGCAGCTAGCACTCCACTAAACTATGGTGGTTTTAGTTGCGGAAAACACCACGTAGATGGTAATTACTCTAACTGTGGCGTTCTTGTGCTCAGCTTATTCATTTAATTTAGGTGCTTTGAATATTTCGTCCTATTGTGGGCTTGTTGCCTTCAACCTTTTTCATGTACACGTGTTCGTTCACAACGTGGAAAATGTGCTGTGCTTTTGCTATTTTTCAAGGCGATGCATGAATTGGGTTCGACAATTTTCTGGTCACGTGGACCAAAAGAGATCTGCCGTTTATAAAGATTTAAGTATGCACTACCTGCTCTTTCCTTACGATTAGCTCTTTTGTCCTAAGTAGATAAAGACACTTGTTCATGTGTCCTCATTAGGCGAACATAAATTCCTTATTTTTTTCTCAAATTGCCCCACGGCATATATTCTTGTAAATTTCTATTATTTAGAGGTTTTGAGTTATTAAATAACTATTAATTAAGGTTATTAATTAAGTTTCTGTGAAAGTCAGCAGTGTCCGAACTATTAATTTTCCTAACTGACACCTCTACATTACTATTCAATTCTCATAAATCTACATTATTCTAATCCTGCATATTTGTGGGTCTTTTGTCATGCCGGTGACCTCATCTCACGTTAGCCCATGAAAGTCCAATCAAAATAATTAATGCCTTTTAGTTGATATGATGACTCACGATCGATGATGATGCTATTCGGCTTCGATCCTATGCGCAACGATCTCAAAACTGCAAAGATTCACCGTATCCGTGACAGGTGTACGAGAAAAATAAGTTATTCGAAAACTCCGAGCGATCAGTGAAATTACTATCAAATTCAATTTTTATTTGTAAACACAACTGCACTATTCTCTTCTTCAAAATTACAATTCAATTTCAATTTTAATTTTTGAACACTACAAAAATCGTTAATGGTTTGCTATCCAAAGAAATATTATTATTTAGTTCAGAATAGAGAATCAGAGCTCTTGCTCAAGCCAATACGTGAAGAGGAATGAATGGGACAAGACAGCTCGGTGCTGTGCTGTCCACCAAAGGTAAAAACTACTTGGGAAAAATAGCAGAGCAGAATTCCTCAAATTCTCTCTTCTTCTTCTCCAGAAAATCCAACAAAAATACAAGAAAAAAAATCATTGGTTGCAGATAAGGAATGGGATGGCTTATCCCTCATATACGGTACAATAGTGTCTACATAGATGGCACCTGACGGTCGTGACACTTTATTAATTCAGATTTTCTGTTTTCCCATTCATTTAATATTGTTCAAAAATTGGCATTTATGAGATTTCCCTAGTTCGAGATTCTCATAAATAACGTGTTACGAGAATGAGTTGAATTAATATTAAGGTTGCTATGTCAAAGTTGTATATATTTTTAGTGAATTGTGAAATGGTGAAGGAAAACTGTTTAGTGCTCCGTCTTAGGCTAAGACGGAGCACTTAACAGTTTTCCTTCACCAATTCACAATGTCTCAGAGCCATTTCATGACTCCACACTTCAACACTCTGCACTTTGCCTTTTCAATGTTTTTTGAAAAGTTGCAAAGTTTTCGTTTCCCAAATATGAAAATTGCGAAAATGCAAAGTTGGAGTTGCAGAGCGAAAAATGCGAATTGCAAAGCTAGATTTTGTTACACCATGCTAATTTAATGCAATGAATATTGCAAATATTTTGCACTCCACAAATAATTTTGAAGTGCGAATTCCAACTACGTATACTATGTTCCTAGTTCAATTTGGCCTTAATAACACTACTATCACCTAGTTGCCCATTTTCATTTTGACGATAGTGTTAATAACAATGTTAATAGTGGAAAATGCAAAAGAAATATAATGATTAGACATTTAAAAACTACACAATTCTTGAGTTAGCTTTTAGTTTTTTTATTTTGACCTTTTTATTTAATGTCATCAGAGTTATAGTATAAAAACAACATTTACGAATACGAGGTGAATTTTGCCGCTTCAAACACTCATTCTAATATTGCCTGAATTTTTGTACAGTTTGGAGGCGTTTAGCACATATATTTTAATTTTTAAAATCCGTCAGAAGTAGCTAATCAATCAAAGCTTAACTATGAAAGGAAAACTAAATTCCGATTTATTTTATAGGCATATTTCCTGTCGCGGAAATAAGTAAAAATTCCGATGAATGAATTCAAACGGGCGAAAGTATCGATTTTGAAGATTCTAATGTGTCGTAGTACTCGTAATAGGTAGAAGTGAAACATCATGAATTTCAAACGGTTTGTTTTCGGAAAACGTTCATGATACCATAAAAGTCCGTTATAGACTTAACGCAATCTATCTGTAGCGGAAACAAGTAAATTGATTATTTTGTTTCACTACTGACTGCATCTTTTCAAGCCAAAAATGATTTATTCGTTGATTTAGATGGCATCCAAACAAGCTAACTTACACTACCAATGTCGGTATATAAAATACTTAATCAATTTTCCATTTCAATACTTTTTTAGTTTGAAAGCCTCAATTTATGGCATTGAAAAAATATCGCTTGACGAACAAATGGATTCTGAGGTATTTTCAAAATCTTTGCATTTTTACCCCGCATTGTTTGAAAATTTGCGGAGATAGTTTTGAAAAGTGCAAATAAAATGGTGAAACGAAATTACTCTGCTCCCTGCGGAAATTTCAAATGCAAATGCAAATTGAAGAGTTTCGAAGTGCGGAGTCACGTTTTAGCCCACTGGTATGGTTTTCAAATTTACGTCTACAGATACATTGATTTATTCTTGATTTGATTGTTTTTAAATTACAGACAAACCATTCATTATTAAAAATTAGTTCAAGTACACTTGATTGAAATTAGAATAAATTCCTGAAGTATAAATTCAATTTCAAGTCATCAAATCAGATCTATGTACCCTCGGATAAAAAATTGAAGTCCTCACATGGGAGAAATTGCAGAAATCGTACGTAATAAGCGTACATAATTTTCAAGTAAATATACTTTTGGGAGCGTCTTTGGGTGTTTATCTAGCTATACACTTGAGAGCGAATTTCAAGTTAGTTTTAAAATGCCATATATACGTTCAGTAAAAGTGTATTGAAAAACGGTACATGCAAAAATATACTCCCAAGAAACTTGGACTGTATTGAAACACGGGTATTTT
>JAHZMX010006463.1:0-40544 GCA_027743895.1 Seira musarum | reverse complement strand
AATTTCATATGGGATATGGATAAGGATATGAATTGTTCGACTTAGATAAGATAAGGATATGACAAAATGGATAAGATAAGATAAGTCTGACAGTCTAATTCCATCCACATCCCATCCTATTCCACTTAAATGTTTTTGGATAAGCGAATTCCTTCAAAGATTTATGTAACTCAAATCGCGCAACCATGATCAGAAGAGCTTTTCAAATTACGCTGTGTGTGCAATCTGATTTACTCACAACAGGCTTGCTCATCATCGCAAACTTCACAGCTACTGTGCTAATCACCCATGAAGTATTCATGATTCATTTCTATCGTAAAACTAGTCAGCATTAAAATGAGATACATTATAAGAACTTTAATTCGAATTGAAGAAGGTGATGAAGGAAAAATATTACGGCTCATAATCATCATCACAATCGTTCTTGATGATGACTAAGAGGTATCCCCTCAAACCATGCGTACCGCACTGTATGTATGTATATCTTATTCATGTACCTAACTTATTCATAGGAAAATAGAATTCATCATGGTTACTCATACCAGCAAAAATCATCAATTCAATTGTTTTTTTATTTAGACAAACCTATAAGCCACAAATCTTTCGCAAATTATGACGCCTTGAAGTATAATAAGAAATTTAAATTTATGAATAAGCTCGGCTTGTATTTCTTAAAGAACATAAATATTATAGTAAGCTGCATCCTGCCTTGAGCTGTACTTTGTGAAATAATGTACAAATTCGAATTAAAGTCAAAGAAACAAAGTACTTAAAGTAAGCTGGAAATTACAGTGAACCACTTCCGATGCACACTGTTTTGACTGCTTACTTTATTTCCATCAAAATTCAGACTGAGGTTTGGAAATAATTCTATGGAGATGAAAATTATATTCAAGATTTTGTAACCGGATGTATGGAAAGTAAAACTGTTACGATCTTGCTTATGATAAGAAATCCACAAAATATATTTGGATCTCATGTCAAGTAAAATTATACATATGCAATTTTCAATAAATAATTTCTACATCCGAGTAAAATCGTTGCCATTAAAAGTAAATCGTCTAAAGATGTGCTCGCAGGAATGTTATGAATAATTAAAAATGTAAAAATGCGATGTCAAACATCAGGCATTTTTAATGGGTACCGAAAATAAATTGGAAAGATCTGCAAAAGCCAAAGAAAAATCTTGTAAATCTGAATTTGAAAACGTGTGCATACTTTGAATGCAGTGTTCGTTTTTCGTTTACTTTTACACATTAATGTTAATAGCAGTATGAAGTATGTGACTAGAGACTTGTCATCACGAGAAAACACATTACTGCGCCAGCACGAAATAGAAAAAACCGTGATTCATTGTATAAAGCATTAAAAAAAAAAAAAGAAAACGGCTTTTGCCTTTTATGCTGAAATAATGAATAAATACGGAAGTATGTAAGTCTATTTTTGGCTGCTTCCCCTCACTCTGATTTCGGTAGTAGGGGTTTGTAAGGGGGTATGACTTTCGTTCTGAGAATACAAGAGTGTATATCAAAAATCTCAAAAATGCCATCCGCACTTACTAAATACATGTTACAGACGTTGTTGCTATTTTCGATAAATACTCTTTAGATTTTCTATATCGAACAACAATCACAATCTCGTACTGCAAGCACTTTTACATGCTTATTTATGTTGCGCAAATAATAAAAACCCCTTTGATTAAAATGCTTTTAGGATGCAAACACTTTCATTTTACCGTGATTTTGGTCAAGTTATTATTTCAACGCTACCCGGTGGTAAATCTTTACGGTTTTAACTAAACGAATTAATCTGGATATCGATAAATACTAATAAAAACTTATGAGGCCAGCGTTGGATTTTACAAGATGCACCGGGTTTAAATAATGGACGAAACGACTAATGAATGAATTATATGAGAATGATGAGAATAAGAAATTGATTACCAGTTAGTCACCAATATATGTGACGACATCCCTACTGGTTGGTACAACGACAATGTTATAGATAGGTAGATTGATATAACAGCGTTCGTATAGCTGATGGATTTGACTCAAGGTAATTAATCTATGTACCGGCATATGTCTTAAGTAGTTATCGTTATCAAATTGTACCAATGTAAAACTGTTTTCTAAAGTTACTCAAGGAAGTGTTTTAGAACCCAAAGGTTTTTTCGATGTTTTCGCGATTCGATAAATTTGCAAATATTAAGTATTTACATTTTTTATAAAGGATGAGGTTGCTGTAATAATGCTTCTTTTCTAATTGGATTTAACAAATGGAACCGATTGAGTTTGAAATGCTTATGAGTATGTATTGCCAGTTTCATACGATATGATGATTTGTAAAGTGTTTATGTATAAAGGCAAGATACGAATAAAATTATTGACCTTTAATTTTGCATCAGAGTCAATAATGTACTGCTTGCTATTATGGGTTGCTTCAAAACAACGGATTTTGTGTATTTTCCAAGATAACTATAGTAAAAATAAAACAAAGCATGCGTAGGAAAGTAAAAATATATTTAACTATGATTTGTTGAAATTAAATAACTTTAACCTCACTGATAAAAGACCATAAACTTTCCTTCTGGAATGAATATAAGAGTTTCTGGATTTAATGAAAAATCAGTCATCCGCCCAGTAAATATTGCAAAACAAAAACAATATAAAAAATAATCAGTCATTAAAAAAATCTCGGAGGATCCGGACAGTGACTAAAACACTTCATAAAATCATTTTATACCGTGAATAAAAGTTGACATTGTAATTATTATCTTGTGTTGTTCTTGATTATCAACCATGCCAATCCTAAAAAGGCTACAAATAATGCGACGATAAAGTGTAAACATTGTTTTGACAATCATGTCGATGGGAACCGTGATACGCAAACTACTTATTTCTTATCATTCATTTATTGAATTGAATTAAAGAGTAAATAAATAAGCAAGTGCATTGGCTTGACACACCTTCAAGAACATATCCACAAAATCCCTTTTCGGCTTAAGTACCAAATCATAAAAGTATTCACATAGTCACAATCAATTCACCCCGCCCTTTTGTATTGTAGGGTAAATGCAACAAGCTATTTATACTTGTTCCAAATGTAGTTGTCACAGTCACTAATTTCTTTTCATGAATTAAACCAACAAATAATAACTTACGATAAAGGATTTTCCAAGAATAAACCAGTGAGTGATGATGATGTACTGTCACTAGCTCTTAATAATAAGAACAATGCAATGTGTACGAGAAGAAATTTGAGGATTTTGTTTAGTCGAGGAGCTGGAGGATACTATTCACTTCAAATGTATTTCATTAGTTTGACCTTTTGTAAAAATACAACCATTAAGGATCATTAAGAGTGCTATTAAAAACGTCTATCTGTTTTTTCCTTTTGACATTCTTTCACTGCCTACACATACTGCATATATTACTTCCATTGTGTTTACTTTACAAGTCAGTAGTAGAAAAGGAACTGTCCTGGTGTTATGCTGGTCTGCCTAGCTTTACTTCATTGAAAGATAACGCATTCCTTATGATGATGATGATGTTCCTACATACAGCAATATAAATCTGGCAGGAGTTTTGCAGCTGAATCTTTTATACCACAAAAACTCAACAGCGTTTTGTGCAAAACCTCCCAGCATAAAGAAATCAAAGCGCAAAGGTTTAGAAAAAATGAGTTTGTTCTGTATGGAATTATGTAGATCAACGAAATCAGTTATAATTATAAATATGTACCTATGCAATGCAATGTAGCAGTAATTTTAAATTCCTTGGGAATTTTCGCAAACCCAGTTATGTATGTATGTATGAATGAGTATGTGATTTGAAATTTGTATGAATCTTGCACACTTTGCTAGTATTTAAATTCACAAACTTGGAATAATTCTATATGCCAGTAATTTTTTTTTCAAATTTGGCCTGTAATTACATAATTGACTCCGTAATAAAGATTGATAAATAAAGGTATTTTTATTCTATATTTTACTGCCGGGAATCTCACTTTCTTCTAATGCACAATTTGAATTAGTTACGTATTCCCATCAAAATTTTAATTCGAATAGACTTTTAAAATGCAATTGATTAGTACATAAGCATACGAGCATACCTACTACCTCCTTCATTCGTAGTCGTGAGGCCACTGTTATTCATAACAACCTTTCGCAAAATAAATTGATCAATTGCTGTGGGGAACCACCAACAATCTTTCCATCCTGCACTTCATTCTTTCAAAGTGATTGTTGAGGAGTTTTATTGTCCTAGGAGAGATGTGATCGTGTAAGTGAAATAAGAAATATCGTACTTGTGGGTTTAAGCTTAAACTTACTTTAGAACTGCGATATGACATGACTATGTGCAAAGGTTTGCCTGCGCCCCTAATAAGTCGCCAAGCTTTCGTGTTACGCTTGGTTGCCATTTTGACGTTGATGGCGACGATGATAAATTTCCTTATTGCATTCGTATAGTTTTTTATTTCCAATTCCATTGTAATGCACACCAATGAAAAGTACCAGCGTCAGAGCCTATTAGTCTGCTTTTTTACTATTTAAAAAAATACATATCACTGGTTCTTGTATAACCTTTCGAGTCCGAAGGTGCGACTAGTACGACATCACGACGACAAAATTACGATGATCCGATCCGAACACGAGATGATGATTTGGCAATAATTATTCATCTGTGGTGCAAAAGATGATATATGATAAGTGGGAAGGAAAGTAAATATATTAATGATTTTATATATCACAATAAAACAGCATGCGAAACTTTACACGTTTTGAGAAATTATGTTCTTAGCCACGTATCCTTTTTAAAGGTCGAGAGGGCGGGAGAGGTGAGATAACGTAATAAATCTATTCAACGTCTGCAGTTCTTTATATTTTGTCGGCCAATATTGATCGATCGGGAACTGTAGATTCATGCTAATTTAAGAATTCCTAGATTTCTCCACTCGATCCTACTTTTTATAGCTTTTTCAAAGAGGGCTTGCAGATCATTCCTTTTTGCAATTATTCGGTGATGATGACACGATGAGACCGCTGTATTTTCGGGCTTGTAATAGCAAATATGGCTTTGAAATCAATAGTGGCTCAAAAATTATGTTTAGGTTTCATCATATTAACGGATATTTTTATTTATGTATTATTTATATTTTATAATTATAATTCTGGTTATCGTCACAAAAGCTTGCAATTTGTTCAAAACGAGACAGGACAATAGATCCATATTTTTTTATATTTTTTTACATTCTAATATCATGTATTTTGAAAATTGTCCACATTATAACAAGCATGAATATTTGTTTCGTCAGGTATGCGAATTGTTCATAAAATATTTGTTCCAATTGAATTATACAGATTAGATAGTAACGCTTTTCAGCAATATTTCATTTTTTCTAAAGTTTAAAGTAACAAAAAAATATTACAAAATATACGAGCACTTATTGCTACATGCACATAAAATAATGCTCACAATCAGTTCTCTAGAGCCTCAAAAAATTAATTGAGAAGCAAAAATGTTACAAGATGAGTAAGCATTATCATACGGAGTTGACTAGAATATCGCACGTTACACCTCGTTGCTTTCTCCTGCCTTTCTCGTTGTTTCTATAATGCATTATATTCTAATTTCCTATCGAAATAAAAGTAAATCATAGTAGTACATCTTGGTCACTATATCATTTCCCTTATATACCATGTCATGACGAAATCCTAGCTTGGATTACTTACATTTGCTCGAAATACATTGTACTCATTCTCATTCCCCATAAAATTATGATCAGACTCAATTGAAATTTTTGCGTTTATATAAAACAACGTTTGGCTTTCTTGTTTCGGTACGCGACCCACTTATTTCTGATATGTGGAGAAGAATGTATAACGGACGAGTATGCAGGGAGATTTGTAGAGAATTTTTAAGTTCCTTCCTCCACTAAAGAAGTTTCCTACCAATTCATATTTTACATGTAAATAACAACATAAAAGTAATTACAGTACATCAAATTAATTAAATCTACTTATACGTTGTCACAATTGAAATTGGTTCAAATGTACATACCTATCTATCATGCAAGCTATTATTTCGAATAAGAATGAATCCCGACGAAGGGATAAAGCATTGCATACAATGACAATACGCACACTCAAGTTTGAAGTAAAAGTGAATTTCTTATCATGAGAGCATGATCATTAAATAGGTGAATCATTAAAATATTTTTTTCTTCACAAGTTTGCTAGCAGTCAAGTGACAAAAAAACAATAACAACAAACGTCAAATATATGGCTTCACATTTTTTTCTTTGTAATCTAAACAACAAATTAAAAGCTAATCGGTTAAGGTAAATATAAACACATTAAGGACAATTAAAATGTAGTATCGTAATCCGATCTACGACGACTTGGAGCGTAACCACTATCCCCATAATAGTTTCCATTGTAGTAATAGCCGTTCCATTCAGTCTTCCAGCTATCGTAGATATTGTAGTTTGCGGAGCCCTTGCCGGATCCTTGAGAGCGCTGTAGAGAGAGTTCAAAGGATTTTTTTTATTTCCTCACTTTTATTTATTTAAGTACTTCATTTTACAAAGAAAATGAGATTTGTGTGACAAACCTTAGTTGGCTTCCTGTCAAAAGTCTTATCCATCTGCTTATCATTCCAGACGTCATCCATATTGTAGAGATCATCAGCACCGTAATTGTCCAGTCCTCCTGCACCGCTGCTCATATGACTTTTGTTGAACTCGCTCAACATTTCTTGGGTGAGCGAGACGGCATTCTTCTTCTTTGAATTTTTGTGACGGTTTACCAACTGAAAAATTAGAAAATGAGACCACGCTGAAGTATAATAATATCTTTATACAAGATTCGGGTTAGAAAGAATTTCATACGACTGTCACTCCAAATATGATCACAAAAAGTAGAGACGCTAATCCAATGACTATGACAGCAATTCCCCATTGCGGAATCAATGGGTCTTGAGCCAATGATCCAGAGTCCTTTGTTATGTTGACAACTGAGAAAATAATAAGATTTGTGCATTATGAATTTTGTCTTTTTTTCTATTTAAGTTACGTATTTTTCCAACAAATGATTAACACCTTTAAAGTCGGAATAACGAGGATCAATAGTGTAGCGACCGAAGCGCAACCTTCCGTTTGAAACGAGCTGGTCTGGAGAATCATCATAAAATGGAAGTTCATCAGCAGAGTCGAGTAGGGATTTGTGGAATTGACGAACAACGTAGTCCGTGGAGAGTTCTCTGTCGATTCCATCCAGCAATAGAAAGTAGTCGACGATAACGCTACCACGACTGGAATGAATAAATTTATTTAAATGAATAAAAAATTTGTATTCCCTGAATGAATCATTTCTGCTGAGGTGGTAACACCAGCCAAAATAACAAAAATTGTATCTAAGCTAGTTTTAAATATCCCTTAAGCTAAAGCTAATTAGTACAGCGATGAGAAATTGAGTACCATATTACATTCCTGTTGTTTACCTATGCATGTAGCTTCAAAAAAATTATGTATGTACTTCAGGAACAGTGCAATACATATATAGAAAATACCTACTACACTGATGAAGGTAAACTGAAACATGTAGTTCGGGGAATCTGAAACAGTTGATACAACACAGACTTGTATTGTAATAGTGGAGCTCGGCGTTGAGAAAACAAGCCAGAAAATCCACTGTGGAAAGGTTAATTAATAATCAGGGAAGAAAATGCAAACAACTATCGAAAGCAAGGGAATCTCGGCGGGTAAATCCCAGAGAGACGCAATTTATTTAATTTCTGCGAATCTTCAAGTCAATAATGAATGAACCTAACTACGTCTTATTCTATTATTATGGAACCGGGGGAGTTTTGCAATGCCCCAAAGTCAACGTTCGTGTTCCATGAAAGAATGTAGATGTGAAAGTACCGAGATCGTGATATATGTAAACTTACTTGAATCCTTCAATTTCAACTTTTCGATACCAAGGAGCCAATCCACTGGATCGGTAGGCACCATCCAACTGCGATTAAAAGAGCAGAGACATCATTTCCGTGACAATGATGAAATCGAAAGAAAATATTTTTACAGCTTGAAATGATGCCAAGCAAATACCTCTCGTTTGACGGTCGTCTCAAGATGTTTGTATTCATCAGTGTTGACATCTTGGAACTCTGGCTTCCATTTGACTCCTCCCACGATTCTGATGGTAGCTTCCATTCTGCAAATACCCTTAGGACAAGATCCTGCTGGACTACGTTTGGGTGCCGGAGTAGTTGTAGTAGTTGTAGGTGTTGTCGTTGTAGGAGCTTCTGTAGTTGTTGTGGTAGTAGTGCTGCTGGTAGGAGGAAGTGGAGTAGTTGATGACGTTGGCCATCCAGTAAATTCTGTTGTTTTCCTGGTGGGCCAACCCGTGGCGATTCTAACGGCAGGTGGTGGCGGAGTATCTCCTTTCGGTGGTTCTGTTGTCGTTGGACGGGTTATACGAACACCTCCTGGTTTTGTGGGGAATATGAGACCACCAGGTTTCTTTGTAGTGGATGGAGAGTTATTCGTTCCAGAAGCTTCTGTTGAACTTGGTGGCACCAAAGACTCAGTGGATGATAAAGCCGGTGGCTTATAACCAGGCGGGAGAAGATTTGCTGGCACTTCAAACTTGATTGGTTCGTTAGATTCAGAACCAGGTGGCTTATAACCCTTTGGCAACAAATTCGTAGGCGGCTCAAACCTGATGGGAACGACTGGTTTGGATGATGGTGGCGATGACGATGCTGGAGGTTTATATCCAGGTGGCAAGAGGTTTGCGGGCGTCTCAAATCTGATACCTGCCAAAACGGAGGTGGCATTTGATTCTTTTACCGGCTCCGGTTGTTCCGATGGAGGTGGAGTGTAGTCTTTGGGTACCAAACCTGGAATGCTAATTTCCTTGAACTGCACAATGTTTTTGAGAGCTTCCAGTGGATCCTTTGAAGCTTCTTTTGGTTTTTCAGTTGTGGTGGTTGTGGTTGACAATGCGCTCTTTGTGGCAGTAGGTCTAGGCTTGTAACCTTTGGGTAATAGAGAGGAAATATCTATTTCTTCGAACTGAATTCCAAATGCCTTGTTATTTGTAGGTGGGGCTCGAGTCGTTGTAGTAGTGGTGGTGGTAGAAGTAGTTGTGGTAGCTTCAGAGCTGGATGTTGGAGCTTCTGCAGAGGGTAACTTGAAACCAGGTGGCAAAAAGTCTGGGGAAACTTCTGCGAAACGAATTGATGATAAGATGCTTGCAGGGTCCTTCTTGATGATTTTCTCGGTAGTGATTTGAGGGACTGGAGTTGTTGTAGTTGTTGTTGTCAATGCGGGAATGAATGAAGGGGGCGTGATGACAACAGAAGGGAATGGATCCTCGTCAGGAGACAAATCCTCTTGGTTTACAGTCCTAAGGGGATGGTCTTGTTCAAGCTCACTGACGTCATCAACCAATGTTTCAAAGTGATTCAAAGGAATTTCCCCTTTCTTGGAGGGCAATTTTCTAGGTTGCGGAGCATGACTTCCTGTTTCATCATCATAAGTCTCGTCGTCGCTAGCATTTTTGACTACAGTTGATGTAGATGCTTCGGAGGATTCCTTTCCTTGAGTTGAATTTTGAACTGATGATGAATGGTCATTTGTTGACTCCACATTATGAACGCTTTTGGTTGGGTTGATGGCTGGTGATTGTATGCTAACTTCATGAGAATACTCATTCGGATTGTAGTTATCCTGTTGCTGAGACGATTGTTCATCTTCATGGTCCTCATTTCTATGGTCCCCGTTTTGGTTGTTCAAAACGGGATAGTTGTCAGGATACTGGGGCAACAGTAGAATAAACATATATTTAACTTATATTCAAATCAAAATTATCAAATAAATAAAATAATAATAATAAAGCTAAATTTTATAAATTTGACAAAATACCGTGTATTCTTCCTCATAATAATCTGGACTCGTCTCGGCCCCAGAGGGCATGCTATCTTTGACTCCTTCACCATGGATGGTTTTGCTTGTCCTGTTGCCATCACGCGAATGATTCTGTCGTTGCTGTCCCTTCCCAACACTTCTGCTGGTTTGAACAGAAGCAACGACGAATGAGGATCCAGTAGCCCGACTGAAAGTAACTCGCGGCGTGGGTGTAGTGATACTGTGATGTGGTACTTCCGTTACATAGCTTCCTGCTCCTTTCACTCCACTCACGCTTCTCGTTGTCGCCACAGAGATAACCACCTCGTCCGATGGATCAATTTGACCGGAAACATTTTCCTCTGATGAAGCATCCGGTGGTGCTGGTGTTGTTGAAGTCGTTGAAGTGGTGCTTGTTGTCGTGCTGCTGTAACTAGACTTTGAGGAGACGGAAACCGTAACCTTTGTCGCAGTTTCATTAGAGGAGCCACCACTGGAATTACGAGAGCTACTGCTGCTACTACTACTGCTGCTCACGTTGTGCTTGATGGGGTGTGAATGGTCCAACGATTTTCGGTGGTTGTTAGCCTTAGCCTTTGCCCTTTGAAGTAATGCTTGAGCAGTCTCCTCACTTACTTCATAATACTCGACCACAGATGAATTGTCCTCATTGTTGAATGGGTATTCAACATATTCAACCGTGTAATCTTCCACTGATGGCAAAGAGTTTGCCTTTGGATTCTCACTACTTCCTGCTCCAGTTTGATCGGTATTTTGATCAGGCTTTTGATTCACGGAGGAATTTATTGTGTTGTCCTTCGTTTTGCTTCCGCTATTCCGAGGGAGATTTCGTGGCCGGATAATTATAGGAGCGCGTGATGTGACGCTGAGTCTGTTTGCGGATGTGTTTACGTTCCCCCGTAAAAGAGCTGGCCTCCTGCTTGCGATCACGGATGAGTTCCTCTCGCTTGAAGCAGAGGATTTGGGATTTGGCCTGGAATACAGTCCACGATTTCTCGTTGGAGTCTTTGTAGCTGGCTTTTCACTGACAGAAGAAGACGATTGTTGGGAGGAGTTGTTACTCTCAGGAGCTTCCGTGGTGGATGATCTCAGTAAACCTAATGGCGGCCTAACTGATAATGTATTTCCCCTGTGACTCGTTGAATGGACACTGCGTCCATTCAATGCTAACCCTTGCTCAGGCTCTTCGCTCTCATCTACAAGAGGAATAAATGATGAAGATGTTTCCCTAGAGACTTGAGCGGAGTTTGAGGCTGAATTTTGGAATATGGATGGCCTATTTTGCCGGAAAAGTCTGTTTGCAGTTCCGCTTGGAAAAACAGATTTTGTTGGTTGTTGTGCTGACGATCCTCCAGTAGGAATAGAAGCGGGTTGTTGTGATGATGACGGGGAAGGTGGTAATCGTGCTCCCTGTGATCGCTTGTTATCTTCCCGACCTGTAGACCCACCGATTGAGGATGGATTTCGAGTAAATGTGTTAATTTTCGAGTTCCTGCCATTGGATTTCGGTGGAGAAACTTCAGTGAAGTATTGCCCATCTTGCCGGTTGGGGGAATTTTGACCACTGTTTGCAGGTTCATTGAAGTCGTTTCCGTATTGATAGAGTAAGTCTCCATCGTTATCATCGTAATATTCATAATTTAGATCTGTGGACTTTGAATTCCCCTTGTTGAACTGCTGTGAAGTAGAAGCTGCAGTTTGTACTTGACCACTGCTCAAACTACTGCTTACAAGTTGCTTAGGGTTTGGACTCACAATTTCAACAAAATTTGGCGACAAGGAACGACTAGAAGTCGGCTTCGCTGAGACAAGTGCGGCAGCCGCAGAATTTGGCGCTCTTCCTTGCAGGGACCGAGCAAATGGATCCCTTGGAAGAAATGCAAATTGCTGGTTTTGAATAGAGACAGGAGTTTGTTGTACTAGTCGCGGGTTTACACCACGTACGTTAGAAAACTGGTTGGGAAAAAGTTGATGTTGGAACCCTCCAGGAACAATAACCTGTTGGGATGGTATTCTCGATTGGCGTTGGCTGACGAGAGGGGCTGCTTGTGATGAGCCGTAAGATGCTCCAAGTGCATCCGAACCCGTTCCTGCAAACAAAGAACATCAAATTGATAATTTTTATATCTTTCTATTGTTGCATTGGTTATTAATTGTTACACGGCAAGTTTTGTCAAGCAAAATGCCTATGCAGATATGTAAAATAACAAAACATCAGTTTGAATACTTTTGAATTTTTTCCTACTGTAACTGTATATGCATTTTCATGTATGAGAAAACTCATGTTCTTTCTTATATTTCTTGTTTGAGAAACATGAAACCGTTGAGTTGCCATTCTGTTGGAGTTCTGCTGATCTTCACTCATGTGGCTTCCGTAAGAACATTTAACTTTCTTTCTCCTCGTTTTGTAGAATTTAAATCCTTTTTTATGCACCCAAGCATTCTGGATCCAATCGAAAGCCTTTTAAGGAAATACACATGTTATTTCGACAAAGCATGCTTGCATTGTCCCCTCAGAGGAATTCTCATGCTGATTTGAAAGCCCACAAACATTTAATTTTTTCCTGGTAAACACGATGTAGTATAGAACGTGACAACACATCACGAAACGGATGAATCAGAATGACCCTCAACAAAAGTGGAAAAAATCAATTGAAGAAGCATAATATTTAGAATAGGATACATCCATCCATCCGTGCCCAACTTTCTCGTTTTGCTACATGTATGGGAGGGGGCAACAAAAGATGAAATTCCTAGGATTGACATGTCAGAGAATCAGATTCCCCCAAAATAAAAAACGGATGTAGTGTGAGAAAATCTATTTATCTAATGTTCCTTCGGTTACATTCCGTTTTCATATGCATCTATCTACCTAGTTTTTATAAACATCCAACTTTTTGAAGTGGCCCAACTCTATTGGCAAGTACTTAGATATATTTAGTCTGAGAGGCGGAAAGACAAGCAGATTGAGTTCATCAAGAATATATGCACCTATTTTTTCCTTCGAATCGTTACATGTCTGTATGATGTGATGAGATGACTAAACAATGCGCCTTAATTTTGAACAGACAAGCAAGAAAAGTACCATGTTCAAGAAAGAAAGTGAACTGAAGACACGTTCAACGCGTACATGTACATGGATGTCTTTTACGGGAAGGAATGAATGACTGGCTGAGGTATTGAGGGACCCAGGAGAAACCACACAGATGATAAACATTTTATAGCCCTTATGGCTTTTATCTTTCTTTTTTCACGACAAAATTCTTTGCAGTGAAAGCAAAGTGCTCGTAACCTCAGCTCAGCCCACTATATACTCTTCTACTGCACTGCTTCTTTTCCACTTCTAAAAATGTAGAATGAGTGTAAAAAGGAAGTAGTACGGATGTAAGGGAATTTCCCTTCAAGGAACGAGTACAAGATGTTTGCACATAATGCAATCGACGATAAACGATGTTTTATGCTAGGTCTTGTTATCGTCAACATTGCGTACGATATTGGATTTCAAGACTTCATTTATATGCAGGGTTTTATGTATAAGTTGTGGACGAAAGTCGTCAACCTAAAATATTTTTGAATAACGATTTAAATGTTTTAATCTTTTACATTCGCAGTACCAGTAATTGCAATTATCATTCCAACTATTTTTTTTAAAGAGACAAGCCTAAAAGTATGGATTTATTTCTATGATTCAATTTGGAACAAAAAAGTACGGCATCGCTTAAAATTTTATAAACAACTTTGTTTTGACATCGGAATTTTCAGTCAACAAAAATGTTGTGTTGGGTTTGGTGAAATAAAAGAAATGTAAAATGTGGACACACAAAACTAAGAGTAAGTAAATGAGTTGTTGACATTTCGTTGCTTTTCACTCAAATTACAACCTGGAGATGTTTTCTTTTTCGAACGGAGTTCTAGTTTCTTTGCGAGTTTTTAAATGATTACAAGGCATGGTGAAAAGAGCAGAGTTGCTCTTTCGCAAATTGAGTGAAATTAGAGAAAATTGGAAACAGCAGGAATTATTCTGAGGATGAGGACTCCCGTTACGTTCTTGTTGGCAATGGAAAGTATATAATAAAATATTACAAGCTGTTTATGCATCACCTACGCCGACAGAAGTAAAAATTTCATAGCTCACCCATTCATTTCGAAATGCTCTTTTATGTACTGGTTAATCAAGCTAAATAGCTGCTTTAGTAATATCTTTACTGCCACATTTGCCCTATTCCCGCCGTTCCGTAGTTCCTACTCATTCACTTACTATCCGACGTCTGCCTTGTTTAAGCGACGAATCTCGTCAAAAAGGACATTTCTCTGTTTCCGTTCCCGTAGCTTTCACTTCAGTCATTCTATAGTTTTATACATGTGACATGAAGGAAAATGAGCTTCACTTACTCTACTTTACCATTTTCACTGTTCACCTGAATTCCAGGCCAGAAACGACCACAAAATAGAAGAGGAAACGGAAGGTGACTAGAAACACGTTTGGAGAATCTTTAGGCTGAAGTCAATTTCCATAATTCATATCGAATCCGCTTCACATTTTATTAAAAGTATGATTTTATATGAAAATTCTAAAGAGATGAGATATCTCAAGATTTGTTTCCATTCCAGCATTTATCACAAAAAGATTAATATCAATTCAAAATTCTGTTCGGTTCTTTGTAAAATAAGGTCTCATCTTTTACTCTTACCGGTCTAGCTGTAGCCCTAAAAAATTTTTACCATTCCTCATCCTTTTCCCTTGTGTTTTAAAGTCTTACTTTGAAATACTTGAATCTCAAAATAATGGTGGCCTCAATAGAATTCAAGAGGGAAGATTTATTGTCGCCCTTAATGTTATTCCTATAGTGGCCACTGCCAACTGCCACTATATGAATCTATGCTGCACTGCTATGAAGTGGCCTTTTGGTGGCAAGAATACTAATATCAAGTGAAGTAATAGCCATTTTCCTGCTGCCTAACACTCTTCACCCAGTCAGAGTAACAGATTATTTTTAAGATGAAGATTAATCAATATCTCTCTGCGTCATAAAAATTCATAAGCGCATATTTTACCAAGGCAATCCGATTACCATAACATGAAAAGATTTTTCTATCTAGCTTTTGGTGAAATAGTATTATCATTCACACTCAAAAGTAAATAGGGATTTCATTCTTGAAATCCATCTCAGTGCCCTCAGTACCCAAGTAGGTAGGTAAATTAATATATGCTATAAAGCTGAATCATCACAGGGAAGAAACAGGCCTTGGGAAAATTCGAAAGATATGACGAAGTTAGAAGGTTCCATAAAATTTATTACAGAGTACGACTTTCTCAGTTTCTTAAGGAAATATTTGAAGTATTTGAATTCATTACAAAATCCAAATAAATTAATGAATCACTTTATACAGTGTTAACGGGCTTCTTTTTAAAACAACACGGTTTATGTTACTTAAAATTGGCATTAAGTTTATTTTAAAAGATGGAAAATAGTTTATTAAATAAAATTTTGAAAATGGAAAACTTTTAATAAAAGCAATATAAATATTGCAAAACCAGAATTCCTTCGTGAAATTCTATGAAAGCTTTCTTCAACGGAGAGAACCTGGTAAAACGCAAATGACACAATATGTATTTTCATTTTTCCTTTGGGAAGTTCTCCGATTCTTCCATCTGGATTAAAATTATTCTCCCGTTGTTGCGGAAGAAAAACCATTCGTTTTATAAATTCATGTTAGATAAACGATGGGAAAATGTATTGTCGGCGCTTTCATTTTCCATAAAAAGAAAGGAAATCATCTTACTTTCTCCTGCCATATTTATTTCTCATAGAAAAACCTTTTCAGTGCAAAAAGCACTTTAGGAATACCTAGAAGCTATGTGGAAAAAAGCGGATAAAAGCATGTATTGTATTGCTTGTTTTAAGAAAAGAGTAAAGTTAAAGTCCTTCTCGTCTTTTTGCAACTTCCCTTCTCTTGCACTTAATCGTTATTCTTAGAACGTTTCAAAGTAAAATTTTTGATCTGGATATTGGAAACTTCACAATCATGATGAGGTTGGTCTAAGAAAGCCACCACGTCCAAATGATTGGACTTGCATCATCTCAAAGGGAAAGTGTGTTGAAAACCGAATTAAGTAGAAACTGTTATTGTTACTTTGTATTTCAAGACAACTATTCAGAGGCACTGGAAAATCAGCCACAGTAAGACGAAACAGATGTGTGCTTTCTGTAATTAAGGTGGCAGTCGCAACATACGTATACTAACGGGCAAAACAACTCACATAAAATTAATGTCATAGTCACAGTTATACGTGAAAGGGGAAGGAAATAATTTACTTTTTAAGATTCCATCATTGTCATCTTGTGTAAAATATGGAATTATGTACCAAATTTCTAGACGTTGGATATAACGTACAACATTTAATGTTGTGCATAATTATAATTATACCATGAGGAACAGAAATAGAAGCAACATTTACATTTGATCTGTTCAAACAAAAAAGACATGTACACCTTATTTTGGTGCCAGGTAGATTCTGCTAGGAGGTCTGTGAAGACAAAGAAATACAGAAGTGTAAATGGATTAAAATTTACTTTTCGTTTGTTCGCACACTGAATGACTAAAAAGATATGTTTACTTCTTTTCTTACACAGCAGGATGTAGGAAAAACGTCAGATCTAATTTTGCAAGAATTCGTTAGGCAAATCTAATTAAAGTCTTACTCAAGTACGAGAGAAAAAAGATGGAGTGGGTGAAGAAAAAGGATAAGAAACTCTCATGATTCTATCCCCACCTTCATTTATTATTTCATTAAAATGCTCTACAATATAATAAAGTTCCTCGTGGAGAAACGAAAAAAGTCTTCTTTCAACTTTGAGTTGAGTTGGTTTGTTTCCCTTCATTATACTATGTTACGGAAGATCAAATGGCGATGACGAAACATTTATTCGTCTTGAATAATTTACTAACTTTAGTTCTGTGATTGAGACAGAACGCACTGCCAGGACATGATATAATGTGAACTCTTCCTGTACTAATTGATTTATTATCATTATTTTGACAAAGTGATACTGATAAGGCGAATCGCAAGTTAAACTACCTGCAAAACGGATCAAGATTAAAGGGATAATATAATTATCTCCATGCATTGGTACATTAATATTAAGTGAAATGTCAACCGGATCAAAATGAGTATGCATAAAAAATACTGAACACCTTGATTTTTGTCGGGGGGAAATTGAGACAACCCCTTATTTAAAACTAAGTAAAACATTAAAACTTACTTGTAATAAGCAAAAATGTATAAATCCCTTCCAATACTCAATCTTCTCAACAATGCATGTACAAAGTGCAAAGTAAAACCTATTGATCGAAGCGTTGTAGCGATTACAGACTGTTTGTGCAGAACACAAGAACTCCATTATTATAAAACTTTGCTACGGAGACGTGTGACAAAGTTTTTTTAGGTGCTAAGCAATAGTATAACATGATGTGAAACACGATAGCAAAAGAACGCTACAAGCAAAATTATTAAAAGGAATACACTCTCGTAATCCCCTTCCCTTCACTCTTTCACCAAATTCATGACAAAGCCAAAAGCGAAGAAAATTACTTTTCACTACCATTCTTCTGAAACAAAACAATTGAGAAGTTTACACTTGAGCTTAAGCCTTCATGAGGAAACCATACAACAACTTCCTTCTTAAGCATGCTTCAAAAGTCAGGATTAATCCTTCTTTCTTGCATGCACAATAGTAACATTAAAAATATGCTGTAGGCGTGTGGAAGTGGAACTACTTATGTACAGACGTAAAAAATTAAACGTGCTCAACGGGTTCTGGGAACTGGAAGAATTTTAACTTTATAAATTCATCCTTACGAAATCTCACCGTAAGTATATTGGTAAGTCATAAACATTAGATTATTTCTTTATACTTTTTCCTAAAACAATTTAAGAGATTTCTCAATTTTTGTTTTGTAGGTCTATTTTCATGCTTCTTTTTAGCTGTCTAAACAAGAAAATACATAAGAGTTGTGATGGCAATTCAAGTAAAAGAAAACAGGATAGCGATAACGATCAAAATATTATTAGCAGAAAGATCTTCTCATTTCATCTAAGTTTCAAATACAATTAGAAAGCATGTCCTCAGCACGACCCTCTTTGCTTTACGAAAAGAGAACTTAAAAAAACATGTCAAGGACTTCACGATGAAACATCCTTCCATATGGACCTAATTTTAAATCCTCCGCGTGCGCGACTTTTTCTTATTTTCGTTAAAAATATAAAACTTATTCCTAAAAAACTGTTTCTTCCTTTGATTCCGTTAAAAGGTCTGCGTATTACCTGATGCCAGCTTTGTAGTTATTACCCGCTCGGTAGGTCATGTTCAACTGATTGTGAAATAATTTTCATTTCCTCTCTAGACAATGGATGTACTAACGAGCGGAAAATTCTTACTGATATGTACAATAAGTACACTAGATATCATGAATGACTGTTTCCTATGTTTTCTTGTCAGTGTGAGAAACCATTTCTCCAACAGTTCTGCTTTTACCAGAATTATTATTACGGATATTTAGAAAGATCATTTTTGCAACTGAAATCGTATACATTATAACTACAACATTTCTAGAACATAACTGTCATGTCATATCTAGGCCATCTTTTCAAATGCTCCACACGTGTATTTCTAGTTTTAAATAGTATACAAGTCGTAAATAATATGTTGTCCTTGTTTTCCAAAGAGTTAAACCTGCCATCATAGTTTCATAAACTTTAGTTGTGAAAGGAGAAAGTTGTTAGGTTTGAACTTCAGCATGTTACTGCATCAAAGGTAAACCAAAATATTGCGGACGAGTGATCTAGAGAAATGCGAAACTTTTTGAGTTAGACGGTTTCTCCTTGACGGATGGAAAGTCTTGATTGCATAGGTTTTATAACTGAATGGCCTCTTATCGTTGTCGGTCAGACTTTGGAAAGCACTTGTAATGCGAAACGATACTTTGGTAGAACATTAATTCCCTTAACATGTTCTGATAGATAACTTTCAATCCATTAAAAAAAGGAGCATCGTACTCACATATGTGAATTGTAAAGTCGGAATTTCCAGTCTTCCCCAATCTCAGTTTTGACTTTACGAATGGGAATTTTTAATAACGTGGAGAAAAGTGCTCATTACCAGATCAAGGTGATGATAGGTAGGGTATTTTGAACTGTCATCAAAAACATGGTGGAATTAAATTTCAAGCAAACTTTTCCCCTCGCATTTTTCCCACTTTTAGGATGCTTAGAAAGTTTGAGTGAATTTAATATTAATTCAACCTTTTAGCCTTTAAAAGTGAGGGCTTGTTCCCGAATTAAATATAGATCGTTTGAATAGGCGAAAAATCGCTGGAAATAACTAATGCATAATGGTTATGGTGGCTATGGAAAAAGTTTTTTCAGCTTAAAAATTTTGAGATCCTGCAATCCTGCTTAGCGACGGAATGAAAATGCTCTCAAACAACCTAAGAGGCTTTCCCCTGCTTTTTCCTTTGAATTGCTAGAACAATTCGGTTTTCATAAGTGCTGCTGCCATTAACCATAGTCAACCCCGGACATAAATATCGCATCACATTACTTACTGCACACTACTTTTCTGCACAACTGTTCCTTTTTAATGCAAAGATCTTGAAAGTTTATCCGCTCAATAGGTCTTATGAAGTTCGGAAACTTCGAAAATATTTGCGACGACGAATACCTCAAATATTTACTTACCTCAATCAAACAAGTATCTGCCATTCAACTAACATTTCTAAACAAACATTTCTTTCTCCTACCTACTTCTCTCAATTTTAAGGAAACATTTCATAAAAAATGAAGCAAGTGAGTGAAGAAACATCACAGTGATTTGATCTCGTAAACGTAAGCAATTCATAATTTAAGATGTCGTATAATAAAGGCTCTACGAGGACAAACAAAATACACTGCTCTAGAGAAAGTAGCAAATGTTTACTTGCCCTCTCCTGTTTTTTTAAAAATCATTACCTTCGTAAAAAGAGCATTATAAATCTAGAATGAAACTACCTTTTAGCCTGTTTACTTGTTGACGTAAAACTGAAGGAAAGCCGGGCACCATACTTGGATTATGTGTTAAGAGAACGTGGGAAGCTTTTGCAAACGTTTTTGATTGCGACAAGAGAGGTTAAAAAGGTAAACGGATTTTTTCCCTAGTTTTCCTAACTTTCTACGTCAACAAATAAAATTATAAAGAAGCGCGTGTTCACAACAACTATGCCATTAACTTTAATTTCATTTTTTAGCTATTATATTCTGGGGTACGGCTTGTACGGTTCATGTTTATTGAATCGTCAAGCACAGTTTTATTTCTAGCTTTCTTTCATCTTATGTGATGAACGTTTGGATTCCAGACATCCCTCTATGAGAACAACATTATTTTTTTACAACTTTTCACTCTTTTAACATTGCTGCTTTGTGATGCTGAGCAACTTTAGACAGTAACGCATATAAAAGCGTGCTAATAATGTTTAACTCCAATTGGATATTAATTTAGACTATGTGGGGCGAAAAGTTTTTTTTAACAGCACTCATAAAAGGTCTAGTATTGCAAGTGAATTTAAGCCTGGATCTGAAATGAGTTCTAGAATTCATAAAATATTTCCATGGGAACCATTACCACTTGTTCTTGCCTCCCAAAAGTCTAGTAAACATTTATTGTTTAATGTGAATGGGCACAGTAAATAGTTAGACGGGCTCTGTCTGCCATCACATCACTAGAGTTTGCATTTGCATACACAATATTCTCCATATTTTACGCTCGCTTGCCGCATCATAAGAATAAAATGGAAGATGAAGTAGTAGCTAATGCTGTTACTGTAAGGATGATGATGAAACCAAGATGATCTTATTAATATATAAATATATTTGGGGATGAAGGAAGAAACATAGTGGATTGGATGCTTCGCGAATCATAAAGTCTTTTTCTTAAAAGTCACACGACAAATTTTTTTTATTACATTGGGTTGGCGCTTGAAAATTGCGAGCATGGATTTTTTTAATGAAATTCTAGACATCGCAGATTTTAATGCTTGTCAAAACTTTCCCTTGATGAACGCAAATTCAATTAACCAAATGGCTTCATTGGATGGTTTCAATATCAAACACTGTTTTTAGTTTGTGCAAAGTTCTAAGATTACCCTTTTCATTTGAAGCTAAGCCATGTCTGCATAGAATTCTTTTTAAAGCCAAAGATGTAGTAATAATCCAAAGTTCAATACTCATACATACATTTATTATTACGAAGAACAAATAATGTGTAATCATATTGGAAGTAAAAAATAGGAGTAAAAGTAAATTGAAATGAAATCAATGGAAAGAAGAAAGAAACTAATCCGTATTTTAATTTATAAAGTTTCCTCGTTTCATAGTAAAAATTGATTTGATAACTGTGGATCGTGAAAGTAGAAACGGCAGAATAGGATATATTTTCGTTAAGTTTTCATTGATTGAGAAAGTTTCAAAATCAAATTTTGTTCCATAATTCGCTGCACGTACTTTTCAATGGAAACATACTGGCTAGTCCAAACCACTTACATTCGTTGTCAATTCTGGAAATGTCAAACGGAGTCTATGAATTTCATTTGGTGTAAAAAAATTGAAATTGCATTTTCTGAAATGGCACTTACAAAGAGAAATTACGGTTTGCATCACAATTACGTTTGTATAGGACGAATCCAAAGGAGTATTTCCATTTCAATAACGCAAAACGGTTTTCGGTTATTATACATTAAAATAAATCATAATCAAATAGAAAACGGCTAGTGTT
This sequence comes from Seira musarum, assembly GCA_027743895.1. Classification (NCBI taxonomy): domain Eukaryota; kingdom Metazoa; phylum Arthropoda; class Collembola; order Entomobryomorpha; family Entomobryidae; genus Seira; species Seira musarum. The sequence goes on along the minus strand of JAHZMX010006463.1, from coordinate 18,804 downwards.
TTTGGGTGAGTCTCATTTTTTTAATTGCCGGAAAATGACCCATTAGGCCCAAGTAGTGTAGATTATCCAAGTTCTTTAAAGAATCGATCTGACAATTTTTTTGACGAAAAAAAGCAAGCAAAGTTATTGGCCAGTTTGATATTAATAAATTAACAAATACTGAAATATTTTCCCATTTTTTGGTGCAAATTTTTAAACCGAAGTCGATAAGTCAGCTGGATATGAGAAGTGCTAAAAGTACTCAAATCGCCGATGAAAGCAGAATTTAAAAAAATTGCAGCGCAAATCGTAATTTGTAATTGCTAATGTGTCTTCACTTTTTGCGTTTGCATGTCTGTCTTCCATAAATCCATGTGGGTTTTTAATAATCTTGATATTGGATTGAAGCAACTCTTACAACTGCCTACACAACACATCCAACTGGAGAAGTATTTCAAAACATTTCGTAAGCATATTTTCCACTTTGCAGGCACATTCGGATCCTAAGAACTCCAGATCTCGCTGTTTTCCATGAATTACTTTGGAATGCGAGAAGGAGAGTATCATCTTTTTATTTTTGTGAAAGTTTTCCAATGAAAATATGAGATAAAGGGAAAGACTGAAGATATTGAGCCAATCATTTACGGAAACACGAGAGAACGGTTTGAGAAACGAATTGTTGAAACTCTCGCTTTTATACGCAAGAGGACTGTATGAGTAAGTTTTAGAGAATATAAAAAGATTCTCTCGTGTAATTAAATATTTTTTTAATTCTCTTCCTTTCCGCCAGGATTAAGCTGGGGGTAGTCTGGAGGAAGAATTTATGTAAACATTACAAAAGAACTAATGATTTCCTCAACCACTTCCTTCCCTCTAAAGTATGAAAACGAAAGTAAATTTATGTTTTGCTGCTGTATCACTACCGCACATGCAGTGAATTACGCAAATATTGTTTGAGAGTTGAAGTAACTAAGACCAAATAACTTTGTTCCCGGAAACGGCTGTTTCTCGTGTGTGGGAAAAGATGATATTTCTCAAGCTGTTTGCCATTTAAAAGTTGCAAGCAACTGCTAAACAAATGAAAGTTGTAAGGGATTCGGAGGAAGAGAGATCAACAAAACACAAATTACATCATTGTTTTGTGTAAGATTTACCTACTCTACCTCTTCATAAGAAAATGTCAAAACAAACAGAATTTATTTCATAAACTTTGCTCTATAACGTAAGACATCATTAAAGAACCTATTTCATAAATGCGACAATAATTTTGATGATAAGCAAATTTTTAAAATAACTGCACAAAAAATTTCACGAATTCGTCTCGCTTTAATACTAAAGCGGTTATGTGATTCAGTAATGAAAAAACTGAAATCTGGATTCACATCCCTAGGTAAATAATAACACCTGGGGTAAAACCATTGGAAACATATTAATTTCATACCTATCAGTTTTGATTTGGCTCTACAACTTTATTTACCGAATCGACAAATAGAGAACAAATTAAAATGAACAATGCGTGGGAACAATCAAGTGCAAAGGAGCAAATGTTATGCTCCTTGAAATAAAATCGTATGCACTTCGAGAAGGTCGTGATTTACAAATATCAACATTGACTGGTAATTGTCATATAAAATTTAAAATAAAATGACAAGTTACCAACGACATAAACTCACACGTTCCTTATTGACCTTCGGAAAAATTCAACACACAGTCCTCGGCTAACTCTATTCGTGTATAGTTTGATGTTATTCAGACATTCTCAGCTATACATCTTTAGTATTCTGAAGCCTGCAATTTTGCTTTGTAAATTCTTTTCATTTATAACAATAAACAGTGGTGAGTAACTGGATATGTGGAAATTGAATTACACGTGCTACTCTGCGTAACCCATAATCAGAGAATCAGTTCTTTTGAGGAATTTAGAAATGATTAATCGACATTTTGGAAAGCGGAATTAAATAAATCTTAATGGATTAAAAATTGCAGCTTTTTCTTGAAAAAGAAAGATCAAACTCTCGAAGCCAAAGCAGAACGTGACCATTCATTAAGCAGAAGTTCACCATATCTCTCACTGGTTATTGCAAAAGGATATGATTTTGACTTTAAAACCTATTTCAATGAGAGATTTGACTTTGTAACAATGACATTGGGAAAAGCAAAGAAGGAATGATTTGACTGATGCACAGGTTATATTATTTTAAGAAAGTGTATAAGCTTTACACACGAGTGAACATTTCAAGCTTAGCAATCTTTCTTAAACTGCAAAGCTTTCGGCGAATGTTTAACAAAAAAAATGTGTTAAAATACGGGGGACAAGCTTTCAACTCGATCTCAACGCTAATTGCTCAACTTTTGAAAACGCTCGTGTTAGAAATGTAATCGAAATAACCACGACAATTCACTCTCAGTTTTCCTTAAGGAACAGCGATTATAAGGCTGACCGAAGCATGAAATCGATTTCTGCATTAAGTACGTGAGTGAAATGTGTGCGCTGCAAAAGAGGAGGGAACAACGCGTCCAAGTAGTAGCAATTTGACAAAAAGCTACAGATTTTAATGCTTGCCTTCAAAGTGAAGTGTAAAGACTGAAAATATTAATTGCTTGTACAATAGTCTGATCTTCCGATCTTGTCAAAACATTACATCTGAATAATCCAGACATAAATGCTGCTTTCTGCTCTATTTTAAAAATATATTTTATTAGAAAAATTCAGCATCACAATCTTGTTTAAGTTAAGTAACTATAACTGTGTGAAAGACTTATTGACATTGACCTTGAAATTTTTTAGAGAATTTTTTAATCTCACATTTCAACTACATAGTGTGTTCCTATTAAAAAATATGTGTGAATAAAACCTTATTTAATGCTGTCGTAGAAAACCAGACAAATTAAAATTTTAATCTCCCATTTATATTAATAGACCGGGATTAAAACAAATAAATGCAGCGGAGTGACGCGTTGTTGATAGCAAAAAGTAATATTGAAGTACCTCTGTTGGTTAACATCGTTTTTATTAGGTTCAAGCTTTCAGATTGTCCGATAAGAAGAATTTTTCATGGGAAATATTTTGTCGGTTTTACATGCAAAGCAGAAAAAAAATGAAATTGTTTGGTTTGTCCTCTGTGAAAGTTTTCGTATTGTTTAATTTGTAATTAAGGGAAAGGCAATTATTAATGCTTTATTTTCATGCAGTGAAATCTATTGCAAGCAACATTTAATACGTAAGCAAAATGTAATTCAAATACAACCCAAGTTTTCAACGTTGTTACATCCGAAGAAGTTTCACCAAATGAAAATTCATGTTCATTTCAAACCACCGAGTCTGACGAAGATTCACATCAGAAATGGATATTTATATAGAACCCCTATAATTATATAGTTGTACCTTAATTAATGAATAAATGAATGAAAGAACGGAAAGCCTTAACTTGACACTGTCCTTGAACCATAATCTTACGCAACAAAACTTGTAAAAATGTGCAACAACACGCAGCCATTCCACCATCAGTACTGACCGGCAAAAACGGCATTCTTACCTGTAAATAAGAAAAGTTAGAGTTAGATTCCAATATTGATTTCGGGAACAATTATAAATTTGCCGCATTATCACAATTGCAATGCATAAATAATGTATGTAGGTACTTAGATAGATATAATGAGAGTCGCATTTGATACAAAATTACATTACGTCTGATGAGATCTTAAAACCAATCTTCATGCAAGTTATAGTTCTAGTTGTAATATGCGATGACGAGGTTTATACAGCAGTCATATATTTTATGAATGACATTTATAAAAACCCAACTTAAAATAGCATTTCATTGCTTTTGTCTCCAACTGAGAACGGTTAAAAAATCTGTTTTTTTTTCCTGTGTACTTCTGCCTACGAAAAAAATTAGGCAAATGAACCAATTCATTATCGTATTGAGGGACATTGTAAAAAAACTCATCAGCGCTGAAAGTGTGACCAATATAGTAAAAGGGTTCAGCTAATTAGCTCTTGCTTAATATGGCATTGTTTACAAGGCGTAAAAGTATGAACTATGTACGACAATATGGGGACTTGAAAATCTCATCATAATACAAATACTCGTGTTGTATCCAAAAAAAGAGTTGAACAGCACAAGTCTACATAATATGATTATGATTTTGCTTAGCCTAAAAACGAACATATAGTTATTATGATGCAAAAAAATATAAATACGAAGCAAACGAGAGTCATAATGTATGAGATGCATTGTATCGTATTTTTTTAGGAATACGTGCTAACATAAGCTCTTCGCAATGAAATGAATTTGTTGAGAAAATATAAGTATGCTATTTACCTGTTCTAATTCTGGTCAGTGTGGCCGTTCTAGTGGTTATACAATGAAATTAGATTTGCAACTTGAAATGTCTTAAACTCTGATGCATCATAGTTCCCCTCCCTTAAAAAATGTTTATAAGTACATTTTAGGTTGAAAACGCTCCTCTCTATTCTCGAATTGCTCACAAGTATTTTGGTACATATGGCTTGGCTTAACAATGAAAGTAATTTAAGTCTTAACGTGTGAACTGAATTTTATGTGAGTGGATGAATAACGTGCGAATTTACGCGCACTCATGCAGGTGATGAGAGACCTTTACCCGTTTGCTTATCAACCCATGATGGAAATGATGGGAAGGAACAAACAATGCGATTTAAGTCCATATGAAAGACATAAAATAATCAGTAAAGGTTCTTTCTACTTATTATTTTGATGGGTCGTTTTACTCGACTAAAACCGCAGCAATTGAGGAAATGACTTATGAACATCGCAAAATATAAAAACCTCTACCTATTTTCTGGTTGTCAAACAAAAATATGTACTTAAGTACCTATTCTTAGTTCTAAGGGTACATCCTATCAATGCAAATGAACACGCATACGTGTGTGCGGTTGGTAGGCAAGGGATCAATAGGAAATTATTTGTGATTACGCAATATTCAAGAAAGAAATAAACAGGAACTGATAAGAAATAGGTAAGCTCAAAGACTTTGACGGATTTTTATCTACATTTAAGCAAAATGATAAAAATCGTTGAGATTAATGCCACAGTATAATGGTTTCACTAGCTTCCAAATCAGATTAATTTCCTCTTTGATCTTTCTTTTTTTATTATATGAAACGAACGAAACTCCTTTCTGTCTACATTTCGAGGTAAATCTATCACGAGGAAGTGAACAGAAAGTGTAATACCAACAAGCAAGTAGGTAGGTAAGTAAGGTCAAATTATTCTTTATTTTCTCTACTCATTAACAATAGAAGGATTTGTTCGTTTTTGTTTCTGATAGCACAGCAAAAGCAAACTGAATTAAACAAAGCCGATTTAAGGGCTTCATTTGGCTTTGAAGAAAATCAGGATTTTGGTTTGATAAAGGTTTTCATTTTCTGAGCGGATCATCATCCTAATCAGCTCTTTCTTTGTTTAAAAAAACGTGATTGAGCGAAGTACAATTACAACTTACAGCTACCCACCACCACTCAATTCAATTCCATTCATTTAGGCAGCCACATAAATTAGCGTACTGATATTTATGCTATTCTACTTATTTTATTGAGGGCAATTATTTCCACAGCCCGATTGATTTTTCCTGAAACTCTCATGGAATAACACAATATATCTAGACAACAATGACATTACATTTTGTATGATTAAGAAGTGATTTAACCGAGCGGCAGTTAAACATATATGCGACACGACCAAAAGTAATAAGATATGATGTGGATTGGCAAGCGTTCACTTTTGTGTTTTCTAAAATAGACACAGCATAAAAAGCGATGAAATCAAAGAGCCGTAAAACGTTCCACTTGTTCACTCTCATTTTTTTGTCTCCCTCTCTCCATGCAAGTCCTAGCCATATGTAACGAAATTCTACTATCATGAGGAGTAGTAATGAGTAATGAAGCTTGAGATCGTTCTCTCATTAATTCTGCATTGCCAAAGCCAACATATGGTCCACTTTCACTTTATACAATACATTGAACTGATTGAGCGCTTCTCAGACTTTGTTTGCTGAATGAATGACCGACACGGTTCAGTATCAATATTTTTTATTCCCACCCACAACAACACTACCATCAACATCCTTTAATTTCCTTTACCTACTGTGTAAAAAACTATTTACTCGTTTTTAGATAACTAGGTACCAAACAACCAAGTTGGTTGAACCAACAGACAGACAGACAAGAGCAAGTAGGTATGTATTCAATTGCATTTGGCGTTTGTTGTTTGCTCTAGGGAAAATTATCAAGTTTAAGTACACACGCAGAAACACGCATCCCGAGATTCAGAGTAACTCGGTATACACGTAGGTAGAAGTACTACATTTATATCACCCTTTTCAAATTACAATTTGTAGCAGCAAAAATCGTGAATTTGTCTGGTCATGTTTACGCAGTTTTGTGTAAATTGAGAACTAAAAGGGACAACTATAAAAATACATTTGGAAGGTATAGTATAGTAGAAGTAACAGTTAAAAATAACTGAAAAATACGCTTGGAAGTGAGTACCTTATACTACCTATTATGCATATTACGACGATGACTATAAAATGACCAGTTTGACTATGAAGTACAAATTCAGTATATGTCCTTTTTTCCATTCCTTAAACATCCTTTCCTACTTAATTACTTTATGGATTGTGGTGTTTTACTGTTCTACAATAAGTACATTATGCACCATAGTCGAATTACATCGGCTTAAGAGCGTAAAAAGCTGCTTAGAGGATCTTTTGCTCTTTATACTAGTAGTTCAGAAAGTCTATTGCGACCTACAAAGTATGTACAGATTAATTCTGCCAATAAGAAGGATACAATAATCCAGATTCGGAAAGCACTAAATATTTTCTGATGATACGAAATGCAAAAATAATTTTCGTTTATTTGTAATACATCAAGAAAAAGTCGAATCCAATTGAAAAAGGTGGGATTTTTTTCAACCAAGTCGAAAGGAATGAATCATGGCACATTTCATAATAAATGCGTTCAGTATAGAGATATGCCAAAACCTAAAGCATCACCGTTTTCTAAGAAAATGAGTAAGCTTAGATGATTTGCTGTAATTATTACGTAGGCCGAACAAACGCGATTTTCCTTTATTTTCGCTAAGGCGAAGCATTTTCGATTTCTCTCTGGAAACGGAAAACGACATTTTCCCATCGCTCTCGTCATCTCATAAGATCCAGTTAGATCAATTTTGGATTCAAGATCTTCCTTAATAGAAAAAAATGTTGCCATCTCCCTTCTCTGGGATCATAAGTACAAATACAACCATTATCACGTTTATTTTGCTCCCACCTGCCCCTTTGAATCTACAGGTCCCCACAGAATTCAATTCACACGAATCCAGAATTGAGGCTTAGAGTATGTTGGTTCGCAAAAAAACTGATATATTGCGGACTTTCAATCTTCTGAAACGTCATTCGTAAAATACCTCAACACTCAGACTTCAGTCTATTCGAGTAAAATTGAGGATATAAATGTGGTGGTGTTGATGATACTCTTGTAGCATTGCTTGAAAATACCTACGGAATTGTGTTGAACATTCGCTCATGATTCGTTTTGACTCTAGGCAAGATGAGAAATGAGCTCAGTTTCTCCTCTTACTCTCAACAACATGCCATCATCATCACAAAAAAAGTTTTCGAGCTGGAGTAGTTCGTTTTCATGCTTCTTGTCTCATTTTTTCTCTCCGCAAAACGGGAGAATTAAAAAAAAACCTTCATTTGTCCTTGAACCTTTTTGCTGACTCCTGAGGAATTTTCTTTTCACGCTCGTTTGCACATCCCCTTGCTGAAGCTAAAGAAGTTCAAGAAACCCAGTGGTAAACAAAAACTCAAGGTTTTATTCTGTATAGTCGTCCTTGCAGCAAAATACTTTTATTTATTGCCCCAAGGCAACAAGGTAAAGCTACTTATTTATTTGTTGGGAATCATTCATCCCATTTCAAATTGACAAAAGAGAGGCTTGAAATCCCTGTCTGATTTTACTACTCAAGTTCTTCTTCATCTATTTAAATCTCGACGGCTTCTTCTAGCAAGGAAGTAGTTTTACCAGTCGAGAACTCATTTTCACCTAACAGCAGCTCGAAATGATGAGAAGGAGACTTGAAGGAAACATTTCATGGTTGGGTTGATTTGTGAATAAAAACAAAATCTGGCGAAACAATCTCAAGGCAAAAAATTAACGTGTCGTTAAGGATATATATCTTCACTGCTCAAAAGAGGTTTCTTTTGGGATTTTTTCTTCTGTGTTATTTACTCCAATTTGTTGACGTTTCTCCCAATTTTTTTTGGCCTGTTTTTAAAGAGACTTATTACCGAAGCAAAAGCTACCCAATTCAAAACACATTAGTTTGTACTCTCTCTTTAAATGCAAGTTAAATAGATGCAATTTAATGGTTGAATGTGTACAGTTAAACTTGATCATCACGCGAATTCAAGAAACACAATGAATGAACATCATTTGTTTTAGCACGAATGAAACGCACAGGCAAACTAAGTACATAATGCCAACGAAAAAATTATACCTTTTAAACGTTGCATAACTCTTGACTGTAATACTTATGGCGTATTTTTATTCATGGCTTTCATGGATCATTGTCAGAAATGACACAGTCACCATGACACTTGATATGTCTTAAAATTCCTTTCTTCGAGCGACATATCCAAAACATATTTCAGCTAATAAGTGAAACTGTTTTGCAATCATGATTCATCCGCCGTGCGCTTAATCAAATTGCGAACTTTTATTGAAAATAAATTCATTTGTACGTAAGGAAATAAATGCTTCCAAAGCTAATGGTCAATGACAAATCTATACATTTCCAGAGCTGGAATTGGAGGAAACTATTAATTCCATTCGATAAACTTTGAGCCGATTACTAATGCTCTAGATGGATTCTACTAATTGCTCCCAAAGAAAGAATTTTCTACAGAAAAACTTTTAATAATGTATATGAAATGAGAGGTTTTGAATCCATTATGCTTTCACATCAATTATCTTGATAGGTACAAACATGCTGAATGAAAATAAATTCATACCTTTTATTCTCGGTTTTACGAAAATTCTCATTAGCATGTGTCATAAAAAAGCCAAAAAATGCGGGTTTTGGGTACCACTAAACTGTTATGAAATGTCCTGTCGTGGGGTTACTTCGCTTCCTGGTTTTGTTCCGTAATACATATTTCGCATAGCTTCTTTCTGTCTTCATGACATGATCTGGTATGCTAACCAAGAGTCACATTGGTTCCATTTTCCATTCAACCAATACCATTTCACCTTCTTCTGCTTTGTATGATTCAAGGGAATTCTTTGTTCTGGATGGAATCTTTGAAAACCCTCTAATTCTTACGATGTATAGGCAATGGTAATATGCCATGTGCGACACAGAAAGAAAGACGTGAAATTGGCATCGCAAACAAAACCATATTTTCTCGACGTGCCCCTCTCACCACGAGAACTATTGCGATGAGCACGTCGAACCCGAACCTTCCAACCTCCAGATCAAATATCATTTTGATGACACGCTTCAATCAATTTCGCAGACAAGAGAGGTTTTTACACACTTACTTCAATGTTTTCACTTTTTACACAACTTTCCTTGCAATTTTCACGGCCGGTGGTAAGGGTATACTATCATCATCACAAAAAGCTATCCCATTTTGTGACGGCGAAAAACTCTGAGGAAATGTAATGCACATAAAAAGCTCTTGTGAAAAAGAAAAGTCGATCCCATTCTGAAGTGACTATTATTTCCTTCAAGCTATCTCTCTCTCGCTCTTCCTTCTGCCTTCTATTTTGTAGACATAGGCACATGGCACATCATAGTCATGTCTCACTGGTTTCCGGCGGAGGAATGTGAGATGGGCGAAATGGAAGAGTGAACAGTGTGCTGGGAATTCAAATATTTTGCATTTTCCTCAGAGTTCTAGGAAAAAACCTCAAAATTCGGAATAAAAGACCCATTTCTCCAAGGAAGATAAAATATGAAAATAAAATTACAGGAACTGCACTTACCACAGATCCAGTGTCAAAGTCGTCAAAACTACAGAAAAATGAGGTGGTTTTATTCATCAAACTCTCCGCAATTTCAGGATGGAAAAGAATGCTGCATGTTTAATATTCTGCAATGTACTTTACAATACGCTTCTCGGGATTGTCTTCCTCCGAATATATTCCTGCACTACTCGATAAGATAGAATGTGTAATGCGTGAGAAATAAATAAAGCTTTGAAAACATAAGGGAGTAATTTTGAATACGCATTCGACAAAAGATATCAACATCATTGCAAGCGGAAATTCATAAACTTGTGTTAAGTATCACGACCATTTATTAATACAGGCCTACCTAAAACCAAACATAAAGATTAGGATTTCATTGCCTGCCTGGTCTTTTCATCAATGGTCAGGCACAAGTGTCGGAAAGTGTAAATCACAAAACTACGTTTACGAGTCTTTAAAAGTTTTGCAATTCGAAATTGTGCGTGATGCAAGTTAATGAAGTTGGATAGCTCGAGCAAGTCGAGTAGGCGTAGAGCCCATCTACAACTGCGAAGCGCTATTTTTAACTTCTTACAAGTACATTGTTCACCACAGTCCCTTCTTACGGACTGTAAAGTGGTGTTTGCATGCACGGTCTCCGCTAAGGTAGACTCTGCAATTTATGATCACTTGACATGTAAAAAAAGAAACCCCAACATCTGAAGCAATCTTTTTCAAGATTTATAAAAGGTGGTTCAGCCACTACAAGATTTCGAAAGAATTTCTTGCACGAAAGATTGCAGTTTTCCATTCTTCGAGATTAATTGCAAAAAAGTGGTTCTGTCGCAATAGGTGCATGCAGAGGAAAAAGGAAATGAAACTCCACTCGGTTCAAAAATCTCATCTCCAGATTTCACCCGAATTTGAAAATCTATACATTAATAATAATAGCTGCCTATCAGATCAAACCGAAAAACTTGACGCCACGTTCAAATTATTTTGTTTCAAGCCTTGAGACATCAAAAGATGATAAAGTTCGGTGTTCGTTTGATTAAACTTTTCTTTTAGAGTCGATGGGTGCAAAACCCAAATGTTATTTATAAAGTTATATATTGTATACTTATTCGCAAATATTGAGGATCACTTATCGTGATTCCTCAGCGCCTCAGTCAGTTGATATTAATATTGATGATATGATGTGCTACTCAATCTTGAGAAGACGAATAACATTCATAAATACCTATTCAGTTTTTCACATGATTTTCTCGAGTAATTTATTTCATATCAACATTAACTGACGATGATTATGGGAAGCAAAAATCGTTTAGTTACTTATCCCTTGTGAAAAACAATATTTGAGTATTTGTTGACCGATTCCTCCCAAAACTAATAAAAGTGAACACGATGATGAACATAGCTTCAAGCATTAGAAACAAGACATTGAGTCGAGTAAACATTTAAATTAAGTAATGATGTTTCACATATTAAAAAAAGACTTTAGTTGTTATCAGTCCCGTCGGAAAAAATATGACGTGTTTATGTTAAAGTCAGCCTAGTCGTATGAATCTACTGCGGCTGTAAACTTAAATAGCTGTGGTTCAAAATGCACGACAATTGCTTAACAACGAAATGATGTTGATGATGTGATGACTGATGGTGCTAGGGTTTATCACTGCACCCAACGTAACCAAAGGGGATATCCCTGTTGTTATACAGATTTCCTACCAAAGACGCATTTTCAAGTGTTTGAAAATAAAAGATATTAAGCAACTTTAAAAGTGTGTAAAGTATATAAACGAAGTAAATTATGAATGTGTAAACATTAAAACAGACACGCGAATGAAGCCTAAACAATTGTAATCGTAAAAAGTAATAGTGGAGGTTTTATGGCACGATGCCATTCCATCGTTACCACAAAAAAAAAAACAAAACAAATTATTGCTTATTTTTTATTGTAAAGGATATAAGATTGGTTTCTGATCCTCTGTATCATGAATGAATGGTTGTTGGTATCCCCGCAAAAATGTTGGGCCACAAAATAAATTTTAAATGAGAATGGTGCAAAAAATAACGTCGCAAACTCCTTTTCATGTCATTTTACGGAGCAAATGATAGCCAAATTTGGACACACGCAATACACAAACGTACAACGGTAGTCCAAAATTGATTTCTTGTACTCATGTCAAAATTAGTTTCTTTGATGTAGTTTTGTCCACAAAAAACTAATTATTGGGCACTAATTACATTTTAAAAGTAGCCACAAAACGTCGCGATTGAATAGATACGTGTGTCTACACACACGCATGACGCAACCGTTTTATGTGCGTTAAAATTCTTAAGGGTCAATGGGGCTAATTAAATTGCTATTGTTGCCTGTTTGTCTAGTTTAAAGAACAAAAAAATGCAAGTTCTTGTACTATCGTTTATAGTTCATCAGGATTGAATCTGCTCAAGCCGACTGTAAAGTTGTTTTAATTGAATGATTTTAATTGTGTGTGATCTCACCAAACAAAAAATGTCATATTTTTAATGATAGAAAATTTGAATGCCACAAGAACATATTCAATAAAATTTGCCACTTGGAAATTAAAACCACACTTATAATACTTACTACTTGTTTTGAAATATTTCAAGGATAAGCACACGCGTAGGGCGTTGATTTAAAGTAGGGATAAACACTACCTTAGCCTGTGCATTGTGATGTGGATTCGTTCTTGAAAGTTGTTCCCATCATATACTGAGCTACGTACGCGAAGTCACAGGTCACATCTCAGTTCGTCTGGGTATGCGTAAATAAATCGTACTCTAATTTGCCGGAATGGGCATGGGAAACATTCGGAATTCATGAATTGAAATCAATGCAATCTGCTATGGTTTTTGACATATTTACTGCCACAACATTACAAAAAACCTATTAATAACTAATTGATATGTAAAGAAACCTGGTTAAAATCGATGTGGTTCTTCCTTCAGGATTAATATCTGATGTTGACGATACTATTAAAACAATCCACTACTGAAGAAAGTCCTTGTGTCACGTATAATTGATCACGTAATCATAATGGAGGGAGATGATGACTTTCATACACTAATCTGTAAAGCAGGTTAAGGTTGTCCACATAAAAAAATATTTATGTTTTGCCTAAATTGATTTTTCTGCTCATGATTATGATGATGATTGATCGCGTTCAGTATCCTTGCCGCTAGTTTATTAACAAAATTATGTTTCCCCCAAAAAAACAAATGGAGATTCTTCAATCATTGCATACACTCTACAACTTACTTGTAGTGCAACAAAAATCGCCAGTAAACCTTAACTAAATTTAAGTTTCTTAATGTCCAAATTACATAGCATCTCAATTAAAATTTCTGGTCGAAAATTTTCGTGCTTTGTGGACGTGCATTAATTCGAAGCGATTAATAACTAAACAATCTTTGCTAGGAGTGGCTAGGTCATTTTTGGGTTATCAAAGGTAGCCTTGATATCAAGCCGTTAGAATTAAATACATAGATAGCCATTCAGCATAGTTCCAACGAATGCCATATTTTTTCAACACGTTATTGCTCGAAGTAAGTATTTAATTGGATAGAAAAATAAAAAGTTTAATATTTGTGCAATTCTTAATCAGTTTCGGCAGCTTGACAGTGGACTGATATAAATAAAACAAATCAGAAACGATGTACTTAATTATTAATCTAGCAGGTCTTTAATGTTAACATTTTGTTGAAGTCATCAGATCAAAAATTACAACTTTAATAATTTTGTTCCTTCTAAGAGATTCACAAAAACTCTAGTTGTAATCACTCAAAAGGACGAATGATTGATAGCTCAGGTTACCTAACATTTTGTACGAGTCAAAGCAACAATTCAAAAATTAGCGCTTGGGTAATAAATTACATTTTTTTGAATTCGTTTTACAAGACTTAATTTTCTGGATCGCTGAATAGATTACTCGATTGTGACTAATTCCTTTTCTTTCTTTGTGGATCGTTCCAATTTTAATACTTACACTATTCACTATCTAGTAGACATGCTCATTCCTGGCTGCAACTTTTTGCAACATCTGATGGCAATGTGCGATTTTTTACAAAGAGAATTATTGCTCTCATAAATGTAATTTCAGTGCGTTTTTACGAAATTAAAATTGCGGAACCAACAGTAATTTACTTGAAAATAAAATTTAATGTAGTTCTTTATTTTTTCGTGAAAAGCTGATTAGTTGGATTATGCATGTGTGGTACAATAAACATTATCATCATTTATTACGTTGCCAAATTGTAATTGGTCATTAAAACTACTTTCAAAATGTCACTTTTCAAAAAATGCATACCTTTTAGATTTTTTCTTCCACTGTCAAATGATTATAGTGCATCTAAAAGATGTATTGCGCTAGGAATGCTAATAATATGATATGGCTTAGACCACCGCCATCGGCAATGGATTTTTACGTTACTTTTCCCTTTTTGGCTCCGTTTAAAAATCAAATTCTTGTCAGTGTCACTTGCCAACTCTCAAAATTACCTGGTTCCTACTTATTTTATAATATTAAAAATAGATAGATGTGTATTGTATTGTGTGATGAAAAATCATATCATGAATGTGGAGTGAGTGAAGAATTTGAAGAAAATGAATAAAAGAATTTGAAGATTTTTCATTCAAAATTTCACTTTCCATTTTTGTTCTCGTTCATTTTACACAATAGACAAGTAGAAAAAGAGTAATAATATAAAATTGGAAGAAGATATTTTTGCAAACCAAATTATTAACTACATCTTGAGAAACGCTACGCAGGGAAACAATAATGATTTTTAAAAACACATGTCAAAATATGGTTGCGAATCACCCAAACGCCATGTCACGTTGACTGCACAGTACAAACAACGTAAACTTTGCATCGAGAATGATTTGATGAGTCGTAAAAGTAATTGCAAATGTATCGCTCAATGAGCTAAAATATTACTGTGTGATCCTCATCCGCCCCTTTACACATGCTCATGATATGATTTAAAGTTTATGATGATTATAAATGAAAATGAAACATCTTTCAAGAAGGAGTAGTACAAGCGTTGGCGTTCTTGCATTTAAATTGCACTCACTCTGAAGTTATTAACGATGTGCACGAACTCTAATAAAGTATCGCTTGAACGTACGTGTACACCTGAGAGGTAAGTAAGTAAGTAAGTAGTGAAGAAGATGCGATGATATTTTTTGAGACGAGACTCTTTTGATTTCATTTGCATCACAAGGTAAATACGTACTTGTTACAAATAAAATCCATTTTTCTTCATCAAAACGTTGATTTTATTGATGTTTTTTGATACGTACTTTTACCTACATACTTTTCGCAGAAAAGGACATAAAAATAGGGGAACCCAAGCGTACAAAAAAAAGATTTTTCTTCTTATTTTTCTCATATGCAGTTTTTTCTTCTCTGTTCAATGCACTTCTGTAAACATAACATCTTACTTAAGTTAGTTGTATATAGAATTACTCGAGCAAATAAAGAAAAAAATGATTTCTTTATGGCGTTTCCATTTCATAAAAATAAAAAAATACTTCTACTCTTGTTCAAATAAATTGTGCCAACAGAGTACAACGATTTATACGTCCACTTCTGCCCTGGCACCAACGATTGCCTTGCGAGTGAATCGTATTTTTTCTGTTCAAAGATTGCAAAAATAACACATGTGTGTGTACTTTTCACAGAATATGGATTTTGGAAATGCACAAAATAAAAATAAATCAATAAAGAATACCAAATTTTACAATAATATTTTCGTATGGGATAAAGATAAATGAAGTGTGACAACTAAAGTGCTTTAAAAAATTGGATTCAAGCAAGTCAAATAGAGCCTCTCCAAAGCTACTCGTTTTGGGATCAGAGCTTGTTTGTGTTGTCATTGTCCCTTGAAACTTTATATTATAATTATCAAATCAATTTCAAAGAAAAAGAACGAGAGTATTTTTTATTCAATTGGAATGGGGAATGCAAAAAAAAAAAGAGAATGATTTGTCTTTTTTTCTCTGGCGTGACGATGATAAATGAAGACGGTTTCTCCGCATACTTGTTATTAAATGCTCATGCACACACACAAACTTCCTATTTTGAATGAAACGAAACGTGAGCGAAAAGCGAAAGATAGAAGACACGATGATGATGATAATCGTAGTTTTTTTTATATTCTCGGTTCACCTGTCATGTCATGGACACACGACGATCTTGATTAATGATATGAAAATCTCATAATCTTTTACTTTTGCAATCATCATCACTCATTCTTCGTTTTGCTCTTGGGATGTGCATGATTGAGTTAGATTGGATTGGATAGAAATGCTTGCAATTCCTTTTGAAGAAGGGGCAACTGCTAAATGTAATTCTTAGAACTCCTTTTATCCGTTATGTATTCAACTGGGAGAGTTGAACAAATGTTTTTGGCAACGCTCTCATTTATGTAATGACTAGTTCTAGTTGTATCGACGTTTCCATCAAAAACACTTTGAAGATTTCGATTCTTTTCACTTTCCTATCAGACTCTATAAAAGAAAATGTGAGCTTGAAGTTGATTGAGTGACAGAATAGCTTCATACCGTAATCCTTATGCTTCAATCCGTTAAGAGGGCGGGGAAAATACCAACATTGTTCCTTCAATACATTTCTAGTAAGTAAGTGGTCCTCCAAGATACATCCCACCACCACGAAAGAAAAAAAATGAAAGTAATAGAATAGTCGATAATGATGACGTGATAACATAAATCCTCCTTCAACTATTTAACACTTTAATTGGGGAAAAGCAAATGCATCATCATCATCATACGAGCTGCTAGTTCGGTTGCCGACATCAAATTAGCTATTAGTTGCGTGATACTATGTGACGATAATGATCATTCCGATTATGTACATGACTGACATAAAAGATACTACCTTTCATTTCCCATCACCATCTACTCTTGAAAAAAAAATCTTAAGGAAAAGATGCCATTGTCCTAAGAATTCCTCCTGCATCTCCAATTTTCATCATTGTTGCAATATTCTTCGTGTCTTTCTCTCCTCATGTGAATAATACGTAATGACCATTTTAAACATTAGCAATATATTAACAGCGTCATCTCATCATCATCTCTCTGATGCATGATATGTGATAACAATAAACATACAGATTAAATTGAATGACTTGAATAATGAAGATGAAAGAAGAATGCTTGAGAACTTGCAAAAAAATGCCATCGATGCTGTTTTTTCTCTGGTAATATGAAAGCATAAAAGTGAGTTTGATGACCGTCAGCACTAGCTGGCACATTTCAGCTTCCGAATTTCCACGTGCGCTCAAAATTGCTTTGGTAATAAGAATGTTACCAAATTCAGCATCTAGCTAGTTTACTAGATCTCCACTCTCTGATATCACAGCTTGAATTATGAGAATTGCTGAAAACGCATAATTTTCCGTTAGAAGTCTTTCAAAACCAAATTTCATTTGGAAACATAAATGTGATGACAGAACTCATTATCACTAGTTTCGTGCTTTTTTTAGATTTTCACTTTTGCCTGCTTAGCTTTACATAGCATCAAGTGTATTAAATTACATTATTAGTATAACTACATATGATTTTAAGCATTAATACTTTACTCTGGAAAAGTGTCATTCGTTTATTCTATTACAAAGTTTTCGGTAAAATATTACGCAGATCATTTAGAGCGGAATATTTTGGGAAAGTAAAGCGAAAAAATTGCAAGAATATTTTAAACCATAATTGGCATCGTTTTAACTTACAACCTTCATGCACCCAATAGATGAATACAGAAGACGCTTGATTGAAGCGACTTTATAAGCAGTCGCCCTCAAACCTAAAGTAGAAAGCTTCACAATATTTTTCTATCAGTTCGTGGAAATATCATGAATTATGAGCATGAAAGATTACATGACTCAGCTTCATATTATGTGAAAAGGTGGAAAGGCAATGATGGTCCATCGGATTTTCAGAGACGGAAGAATGGGCAAACATTATGTATCTCGCTAAGGAAGGAACGAAATGATGTAGTGAGCAGGAAAACTCGTGTCGAGAAAACTCTTGTTTTTTTCTTATACCACCATAAGTAAGCAAAGGAACGAAGGGATTCAATGCATTGCTTCTTAAAATTATAGTATGCTAATGTAGCTAATATTTTCTCTAGATGATGATGGTGACGACGACGATGACTCCTTACGGGTAAAATCAAGTCGACATTCTCCAACATAATACAGTTGAGTGGCTAATGTTTGTTCTAGTGTAAAAAGAAAATGTTAAGCATAAAATAACTTTTTTATGTTTTGCTAGTGGTTGGAAACTGAAGGCTTAAGGTGCCTGACAGGATTAAAAGGACGCGCAAGTATTCTTAAGTATGGCAAATGCATAGTTGCTAGACCGCTTCCTTTCATCAAACTCCGTTTCTGGGTCCATTTTGCTTTATTTTGATGCATAAACTCGTTAAAAAATCTACCAATACCCACAAAAAGCAGAAGTTATAATTTTTAGGTGTGACATGATTAAAAGGACACAAAGAAATGGGGCGTGGTCTTATGACTTGCCAGTTGACCTGCTCCAAGACAGAAATAGTACGAAAGCCGATACATTTCGCTACAAAACAAGATATTGGGAGCAAAATTCTGACTCGGAATGAGTTAACTATGTTAATTTTTCCAAAAGTCGATTTTAACATGCATTCTTATGGGAAAAGTCGGATTGTCAAGAATGAATGTGCCATAGTTCCTACATACTTTGTGTTTGAATCATGGGAATTGGAAGATAATTTATCCACTTCATGGCCTATTGAATGGTGGGTTAT
>JAHZMX010006462.1:0-36820 GCA_027743895.1 Seira musarum | reverse complement strand
TTTCAGCTACGTCGTTATCGCTGCTTAACAGCTTTATTTTCGGTTCAAAGCCATAATTATGGATGGATGGGGGTGCAGTGAAGTGGAACTTGTAAATTACAATAAAATTGTTGATTGTAGCTCACTTTTATGGATGGAATGAACAGTTAAGCAGAAGGAAGTAGAATGCTTTAGGTACCTACATCGAAAATTCGAAATCGAATGAATGAAGCCAATGAAGGCAAAATGGAAAATCAAATGTAATGCGAATGTAAAGAAAGATCTACAAAATGAAATACGAATATGAAATGAGAATTTTTGGATGCGTTTCCACGAATGCCTGGGAAAAGTGACTGAAGACCCCTTCGATTCCTGGAATTTTTAATAAGCATACCGATGCAATAATACTAAATGGCATTGTAAGGTAAATTTTTCATAATTATTTTATTCCTTCGTTTTGAAATGTCATAATCAATACAAACATTTTATAACAGATAAAATATGCATGTAAGTTTGTATGTATTTAGGGTATATAGGACATGATGATATGATAACTTTGGTACACGAATTCAGTTGAATTTCTGGCATTTTCATAGACATTGACTAAACTATAATGCTAAATACTAAACATGTTTATATGTAATTATTTAGGCATATAAAAATATGATTTCAAAACTATGATATAATGTGGTGTGGTGTCTGCAGGTGTGATTATTCTTTGACTACAAAATATTGTTGCGAATAATAATAATATGTATCCATTATTCGTATTCATCTTCAATTGAATGAATGGAAGAGTATCATCAATTAGCATTTGCTTGCAAATGTCGTATAAAAGTCACAGTCAGTCAAGAGGTTGTGGAGAAGATATTCCTCCGGGTGGTCCGCTAGTTTCAGCTTTTAGAGTCGTACCTGTCGTCTCTAGAGCCTTTCCTAAACGAAAACCCATTGCACGTCTTTTTGAAGGTGGAGGATTATGTTTGTGGATGTAGGACTGGTCCCCTCGTAAATCGTTAGTTAACCAATTATCTTTCACTTTGGCATTTCCTAGGAATTTGGAGAAGAGACCGATGTCTTTCAGTTTTTGTTTCATATTTTTGGTCTTCCTTATTATGGCTTCCTTGTACATTCGTACTGGATTTTGTTGGAGAACCTCTTCCCCAGAGTCGTCCTCTTGACTGAAGCCACGTTTTTGTAGCTTTGATCGAATAAATTTCTTTGCCCAGTTACCAATTTCTTCGAGTATAACTGGCGCTCGGGTAGTTGTTGTTGGCATTGTTGTTTGAGGAATCCATGCGGAAATTAATGAAGATATGAGAGATTGACTCTTTTTCTTCTGACTATTTTGTTGTAACAAATTGATTCTTGCCTGTTTAGGTAGTTCAATTGAGTCTTCTTCCGATTCGTCAGAATCGTTTTCATCGGTATCTTCATCGGAATTGGGATCTGGTTGAGGTAGCTTAGACTTGCTGAAGTATGAGGATGGTTTTGAAGAAGTTGGATTTACATGGGCAATACGTTTTTGAAAAAAGTTTTTGAACCCATTTTGATTTTCTTTCTTCTTAACGTCGTTTCTATTAAAGTAGGATGAAAACGAACCAATAAAGTTGGAAAAGAACCCGTTTGGATTTTTCGAGCTACCTTCGGACTTCTCTTTGCTTTTCCTCATGGGTCCCTTTGTGGTAATAGGCTTTGACCTATGGGTTTTACCTGCTGGTGCCCCCAACCTATCTCTTTTCCCCTCTTCATCTTCCTCCTCCTCGTCAGATTCTTCCTCTTCATTTGAACTCTCCTCCTCTTCCTTCTTTCCCCCTTCATCTGAGCTGTCCTCCTCCTCCTCTTCTTCTGAGGCGGAAGCCGATGATCTTACAGGTGGGCGTTTCGCTTGCTTTTGTTTAGCTTCAACTTTCATCATGCTTGCGCGAGCGCCCGAGGAATTGGAGCTTCCGCCCTCGTCACTTCCATCTTCGTCATCCTCCCTCTCCTCCTCATCGTCGTCTCCTTCAGAAGACCCTGAGTTATCAGAACCCTCCTCCTCATCAGAACTAGAACCGTCATTTTCTTCGGAATCCGAGCTTGCATTTTTCTTTTTTTGCTGTTGATGTCGGCTTGGCGTTCTCTGTGGAGCCTTTGTATTTTGGGTTTTTTGGGGCTTTCCTTTGGACACGGGTTTTCCTTGTGGTTGAATATTTGGCACTGCTTGAGGCACCTCAAGAGGCTGCTGGTGATAAGGTACTAAACCTGTCCCGCTTCCAGGTCGGTAAACTGCATTCGTGTCAATTACCACTGGTGGCTGCTCAAACTCACGCACATAATTCTGAATATCTATTGGATCCTTCAAATGTGCTAGATGAGGCGCTTTAAATGTCTGAATTCCTGAAGGTTGCTGTTGTTGCTGAACATTATGATGATGCTGTTGCTGTTGAGTCTGTAGAAGTTGTGTTTGTTGCAACTGTTGATGGTGCTTCGAATATGTGTATTTTGGAATCGAATGTATATCATTATAACTAAGAAGTTCGTCATCTTCTGGAAGGGGTGTCGTTGTAGTCATCCATTTCGGGATCGGTCTTGGTTTTTTTGTTGAAGGAGCTGCGGGTGGAGTGGGCGTCAGAGTTGGTGGCGGCGGTTGAATCGAAGGTGAACTATGTTTCGACTCATAAGTCACATAAGGCTCGTCTTCAAAATCATCATCGTCTTCTCCAGCAATACCCACAGCTGGAATGTCATCAGGTAGTCTAGTTTGGTGGTCTGGGCCTGATGCCTCCTGCTTTTGAGTCATGAAGGTAGGAAACACAACTGGGGATGGTGGAAATATTGGGGGAGGAACAGTACTTTTATATGCCATACTGCTGTATAGGGATGCAGGCGGGTGTGTCGGCTGATCGTACGGTAGGTACTGCGGATTTTGGTGTTGGTACTGACCCCATTGTTTATTATGTTGATGCTGAGCATGTAGGTGATAATGGGTAGAAGGGGGCGTGGCATGTTGGAAGTGTGGAATATTTTGCTGGGACTGATGATGATAATTAGGGTTGTGTGTTTGCATTGTGTCCTGTTGATAATGGTTGCTGTAGTGTGAATTCATCTGATAATGTGAAGGTGGGGTCGGTTGCTGGTTAAAATTATGTTGGTATTGCGGGTTATGATGGTGATTATGATTATATTGCTGCTGTTGCTGGATAGGAGTATCTTGAAAAGTGGAAAACATTTGGGCAAATGTGGCAGGGTCATGACGGGAGCTTGGCGGGGGAGGATTCCTTGCAAGGATAACAGCCACTGTTGTTGATGGTGGTGGAGGTGCCTTCGTCGATTTGATTTTGATTGTTGTCGTTGCAACTGTAGTTGTTGTCGTTGCTCTGGTTGGAGGAGGGGGTGGAGGTGGCCTTGGTGGTGGTTTACGAGCGGGTGCCTTAGGTAAGGCAGCTTGTTGTAGAGCTTGTTGCAGTTGTATATGTGGTTTCTTTTGAGCTATTGGTAGTCCAGGCAAAAAATTTCCTGGGGGTCGTCTCGTAGTTGTCAGGAAATGAGGAAATTGTGATTTCTGAGCTTTCAATATGAGGTCCTGCAATTCCGCAATCGTAAAAGGGCATATTGTGCTCCCAATGTGGGTTGCCACGTCTGTCGCAACGTTACCTGCTTCAGACACGCTTTCCGCCACAGCATTCATTGCATTACTGGCCTTTTGTCCCATATCCTTCAGCATCGAGGTTGCAGCCGCTGCTGCTTTGACACCTGTCGCTGAAAGACTTTCAGTTGAAGTAGCAAGTGTTGATGGTTGTGTCGGATTAGTGACTGGAGATTGTTGTATAACCGTCACTACCTGGGAACCTGGATTATTCATGGAATTCATTGGATTCATATGAGCAGTTTGAGGTGGCGCCGCTGCTGCAGCTGCCGCAGGCTGAGGAAGATTCTGCATTCCATTAAGATTTCCGACCATCCCACCCGTATTGGTTATCGTTGTAATTGTTGTAGTCATTGCATTACTCTGTGGGACCGTTTGGGTGCTTTGTGTACTACCAGCGGTTTTACTATTCGAAGTTCCGAACCAATTTAGGAGCCGACACTGTCTTGGACTACGAAGCCTGGCCGCGATTTCTTCTGCGATATTGAGTTGTCTAGCTTGGTTTTCCGTCTGAAAGCAAGAAAATCATTAATTCTCATTGCAGACTCACAATTCAGTATTTCTTAATTTGTAAAAATTACCGATTCCAGTTCCAGCTGTCGCTTATTCAAATACGCAGTCTTATCAAATCTCGGATTATAAAAGCCCATGAAACCCCTTTTCACTTCCCCCTTGATGCCCCTCCTTCTCCTTACCCTGTTAATGTCCACTGGTACATTTCTACTTTTGCTACCGACCCTAATTCCCTTAATCCCAGTCCCATTGATCCCCTCACAATTCCCTTTAAAAGGTGCCACAAAAGTCATGTTCCTTCCCTTTCTCTTCCTCAACAGATCAGGTTCCATGAAGTCCGGTACATTGTCGTCCACGACATGTTCGTATTCGATTTCATCGAGAAACCTATCATATTCTTCGTAGTACTTGGGTTCGTATCGTTCATAAGGTGGAACTCGGGCCCGGTGAAATTGTGCTCCAGCGTATGGTTGCGCAACTCGGTTTTTCTTCCGCTTTCTCTTCCGTTTCCTGTCACTGCTTTCATCATCATCATCTTGGTCGTCTTCTTCTTCTTCCTCATCCTGCTCCTCCTCCTCATTTTCTTCATCGTCCAGAATATCCAAGCGATCCTCTTCTAACGCAAATGCAGCATCCACCACGTCCGTTACGATTCCACGAATCCTGCAAAGTTAAATTATTCATGAATGAGGATAATTTTATTTTTATTATACAATTAAGGCAAACGAGCGCTTTTGTTCCATTCATTCATTCACCTTCTTACTCATATAATCATAATCGTAAAGAAAGTGAAGGCGACTAAATGTGAATGTATGCTTTTTCTCTACTTAACTCGAACCACGAACAATTGAGATGGCACTATTTACTATTACTACTAATATTGCATCGTTATGCTTTGAAAAAAATGCGTTATCGTTTTTTCTCTCTTTGGGAGTTGTCATTTGATTTAAATGGAAGAATAATGGCAAAATGTTTTAATAAAAAATTTACACTTTAAAAATCGCGTTTGTTAAGGTAGGTACATATAGCCAGTGCCAAGGACCAACGCAATGCTGAAAAATCTAAGGCGAGAAAAGATCGAGAAGGGGGATACTTGACCTTCTAATATATTCAAAAGGTTTTTTTTCTTTCAAATGTTTTTTATTTTGAAAATCCTGCCTGGGCGCAGAAAAATGAAGGAAATACGTATGCAGCTCTATATGATGTGTGGTGGTGGTGTGTAGTATTTAATCATCATTATCAACATCATCCTTTAAGGTTCCTACTTCCTATGCAATATGCTTTCGTAAAAAATGTTATTGGCCGCACTTACATGATAATGACGATGATGATGATGTGGTTGAAATTAAAATGGAAAAAATATTTCGGTCACTTGTTCAGAACTTGTTTTGAGCTCAGAAATACAGAGTCTCTTTTTCGTATGCATACATAACAAAATTGCCGAGCCGAGCCTTGGCCATGCAATGATCACATTACTATGATATACATACTCTACAGCAGAGTAATAAGACTTCATCATCTTTAATTGTAAAAATGTGAATGTTAAAAATAGTTATATTATTATTTCAGAGCAAGTAACATTAAGGCTAACGATGAGTGATTGACTGCGCCTCATAGTCCTTTCATAATGAGCTCTTGTAAATCTTTGAAAAAGAAATCCGAGAAGTTAAAGTTGAAGAATCAACAATCGAACAGAGAATAAAATACACCTAAACTTTTGGCTAATAATTTTGGCCTATGATGTCAGCCCAATCCACATTTGCACGTACGACCTATTTGTCCAGACCAGAGTCCAGTCCAACCTAGTCCTCCTAAATCACCGAAACCAGTAAAACCCGCTGAGGGTGATGATGTCGTCAGCATAAAATTGACGCTCTCAAGAATACTAAAACAAAAGTCATTAGCTTCTTCGCATCTGCTACTTTTTTTACGTTGGCGCACGTACTCACTCGTTCATCGCCACCTTTGGTACATCGTATCACCCCATCATTAACTTTTGCAGGGTTGAAAATCAATCAATAATCGTTTAGAAGGGGTTGGTTGGTTGGGTTATCGATGCAATAAAAAGAAGCACTTTTTCTGATTTGCACGTGCATATAAAGACAAAACCAAAATCACGCAAACATTGCAAATACATAGGTATGCTTCAGGTATATAATTGTAATATGGATTCGAAAGGACCGCCTATTGTTTAATGATAAATATTTAACACGAATTGATCATTCATTTACTGATGTGATATGATAAGGGTAGTATTTCAAATTCTCAATGAATGACCAAACTTATCTTATCCCGGACGACGAGATGAGCTGGCTAACCTGTCTTGCCAATAAAATTAGGCATGGCATTGGCATATCTAGTTCGCCAACCAAACTACTGTCGAGTCTTGCCTTGGTGAGGTGAGGGTATTAGAAGAAATTTTTGCAGTCTAACAAATTCAGAAAGGCTTTGGATTAAACTAATGAAATGTAGAAATATATAAATGATTATAGCTTTAAAAAAAATAATGATAAGTTTGCAGTTAAACTAATTACATTTATCCCTTTATCACAAAAATCAATCTAATCTCTAAACCATGTGGGGATCTCGCGGATTGTTTGTGAATAAAGTTGTTTTTTATGGCTTTTCAATGGGAGAAAACAAACATAAACTGTTTCAATTTTCAATTTCTTGCTATTTCAAGCTGTTTTGTTGGTTTTGATAGGGGTGAAAATTCGAATTTTCTTATCTTTCATCAAAAATTTGGGAGAGCCGATCATGAGGAAGGTTATTAGTTTAGGAAAACAATTGAAATTATTGTTCACTCTTTTGATCTGCTTTCTCTTATCTTGTGAAATGAAATTTTGCTGATCTTGAATGAAGGTGTAAAATGAGCCAATTTACAGAGAGCGGCATTTTGATTTATTTACCTATCACGAAATTGCGGTAGATTATTTCCATCATTTTGCAGGTTAATTCAATTTGGTTTAAAATCACATTTCCTGAACGATCAAGTTTATGAGGGTGTTTGTTTTGCAAATCTTTTTGATGCACTGGGAGTTAAAAATTCTGTCTTTGGATGATGTGAAATACGTAACGACACCCAGTTTCGCCCATACCAAAAGATTCATTGGACGTGATGATGAGCGTGATAAGGTCATTATCATGCTAATAATGGGAAGAATGAAGGTGGTGTGGTAGTATATCAGATTTCTGGCAATGTGGTGGCGCGCTGTAGGCAATGGGCTCACTGCACTGCACTCTTGAAATAATAGAAAGATGAACTGGTACTCGAAATACGGGAAATGAATCATGATGGTGAGGAGAGATAGAGAATATGCTATATTTCATGTAGGTACCAGCTCAGCAAATAAAAACAATAAAAAGTTGGTGACAAGATATGTAGTCTTTTAAACAATGGCTTATTTAAACCTTGAAGTCCGAATCAAAGATTTTTTGTAATTGTTCATGAAAGTAAATTTTTTATAAATATCAGATTACCCCAATATTTAGAAATATCTGCACATCTTACAATTTACCATTTTATGGATGATTGCTTGTAACTTGTAACTAGCTCTCACACGTCATCTCATGGAATCAACTTTTCAACTGATGGGATTGAGAATTGAGCGCAACAGCATCCAAACCTGTAACAGTGTACGAGCACGAGTACAGAGCTCTATAAAAATGACACTTGTTTTAGGTACCATATATATGTATCTTCAATTCTTCGCCCGCACAAGTTGTACAATAAAATATCACGATGGTGGTCTGGTGGTCATCAGAGTAACAATCAGTTTGGCTTGTACACTGTTACTGTAATAATACCTGCGTTCCCTGTAACACATTCTTTTCCTTTCGTTTTCTCAAAAAACTAACAATTTTTGACAGATTCTCCTACCAAGTTACTCAACAAAATGATGTCCTAACTGATGTAATTAGTATTCTTTACACTTTTTCAAACAAATATTTTTGCGTAAAAACCTCTCAGATTTTTCGCAACTTTTACGTAAAGAGTATAGTTAAACTATAATCTGATCATAATTGCTTGACTCATTTGCATTGTTGTCGTATATTTGTCGCAGCATTCCAATCTCATCCACACGTCTAAAATCGTGATTTCTGAATGGCCATAAACACTAGTGAGGTGTCATGAAAAAATGAGAAATTAATTTGTATTCCAAGCACAAACTCTTGAAATTTCCCTGTGGGACTGCTCACACCATCAACTAATTGTTTCAGGAGCTACAATGTGAATGAAATTCATCCTTTCAGGTTTTCAAGAATCGCAAGCAAAATAAAGCAAGTGGCTCGTAGGCATTAAACTTCCTTAGGGTGGCTGGAATGCTGATAGGAAAAAGGGATGGTCATCTCACACCATCAAAAAAATTATAATTTTTCATCGCCGTCTGAATGACTGGCCGAGAGGGACATGCCATATATATTTTATTCGTCTGATGACGTTATTTTACATCTTCGTTATCAATTCTAATTTTCGTTTTGTCTGCTTACATTTTCAAATATGCAACCTTGAACTTCTACCTACGTATTTCTTTTCTATGATTTGATAATTGCACGTATTGTTTCCCTGATGAATTTATTGATGCCCTCTAATCTCATGCCGAACTTGAATAGGTAGCCTTTATAGGTTCCCAATATTTTCATAATTTATTCAACTCTTTACAACTTTCTTTTCCTTGGCCCAGTTCCTCGCAATCGACCTATGTATTCAAGCCAAAGAAAAAATATTCCTTGTCTGATTTTTTTCCAAATCAGAAATTCAGAGAAGAAAAGGTACATGACACAGAGGTGGCCAATGACACCGTCTGCTCTACTGCTGCTCCGACCTGTCTCTCGATTCATTTTCATTCTTATCTTTTCTACTTTACAGCTTCCACCTGTCAAACGATATGCAAAATGATTAGTGCCCAGAACCAGTGTCATTTTTTCACAAGAGGAAAGGAAAAGAATATAATGGCGTATGGATTTAATGAATTCCCTGTGATTGTTTGAAACGTAGAAAATATGATAATTTTGTTCATGCTCATGATTATGATGATAACTACCACACCACCGGTCCCGGTCTTGGACTACATCTACACCGAGTTGTTGCGTCGTTCATTGCCAAGTGCCTAAGTACTGCCAATACCAATGCAAGTATATAATATTATTGTGAAAGCCAGCAGGGGACAATCAAAATATGGTACATTTACAAAAGAAATCTAAATTTTTTCCTGATTTTTTCTCCCTTTCTAACAAAGAAGGAAAATCTAAATCGTCCTACCATTTAGCTTAAACTTTCAGAGAAAATATATTATAGTTATTTAGCTAGGTGTGCCATGCATTACTGTACTGTACAGTCGTCGACAAATTCGTAGTCACTTTTTTTGACATTTTCCCTTAAAAGTACAGCAGTACAGTAAATAAATGATGTTCAAATGCCGTATTTAGGGTGAAAAAGGAGTATTGTAACACAAATAAGAAACATTCACCTTTTCTTCATTTTTTTTCTTAAATGTTCTTTGAATTAGATATAAAAACGAATGTTTTACAAAAGTCAAGTTCAAGTTGAGTTGATGACGAAAGGTGATGTCATGTAATGTTGATTGCTTGAGGCTAACGTTCTAGACAATGAACTTATATACACGCTACGAAAAATGACAAATAATTATAATAATAAAAGCGAATATCATTTTCATAATTAGATGTCTTCTCCTTTCAACCTGTGTAATTCAAAAAGTGGGGCTTTCATTATTTTTGGCAGTTTGCATCGTTCGATTCCGGAATCGTGGTCGGCTGCGCAAAATGAAAGGACCATCTACTAATTTGTTTGTGTGAAGAGTGGGAAAAGGGAAAATGATGTAAAGAACATGTGTAAAATTATGAATGAAACCAATTTCATTTCATATCGTGCAGATAATGAGGCTGTCTAGAAAGAACAAAAGAAAGTCTTGTCTTTTGAATATTCAATAATGTCTTATGCCTATGGATCCTCATTTCCAGACTAATCAGAGGATTGGCTTATTCAGTGACCATTGTGGAATTTGAAATGTTTTTTGATCCGGTTTAGAAGATGAGGTTGCTCTTGTAATTAAAAAAAGAGATTTCGTGTCTGCATGAATGTGTGCATGCAAATAATGAGGGTTGATTGCATACTGCAAATATTTTTCTGCAACAAAGTAGAAGGTGTAGAAAATCAAATTCTTCTTCGTCTAATTATCCGATATCTGGTGTTGCCACCTTGGTTTTACTATGACTTGATCGACTAGTCACCCTGGTAGGTAGGGTTGTTCTAGTAGCTGGTTGTTGAGATGATGAAAAATGGAAAATTCAGACAGTTTCTCCGAGTTTTCGATGCTTCGGCATAATCCAGCAACTAAAGTAAATGGGCATATGGATTATGACGTGACAGGTGGGTGATGTGATGTGATAAGTAGTTGAGAAAAGGGGGAGGAGATATACTCTCAAGGAATGATCGTGACTGAAAAATTTAACAAAAGATTTCACACTTTTTCCATGTTTTAGCAAAGAATCACTACTATAATCATCTCAAAAACCTTTTTACGATGAAGTTGTCTAAACAGACAGAATCTATTTGTGCATGCATGCAAGTGACCTACTGACGGACTAAATTTATTTTCTTGTTGGGCGATGGAATTCCAACAGAGTACCAGAACTAGACATGCATTTATTTAGGTTTATGACGCTATAATTCATTGGTTATTCACCTTTCGAGGATAACACTAGACACGTCTTCCCGAGAAAAAATCTACACGAAACTATGATTAGGGAAACGATGAACTCGTTTAAACTTAGACCATTACATGAAAGCGACCTAATGACTCCATTTTCAGGCGTACAATTCAAGTTAGAAACCCAAACTGGATATAAATGGAATGTCTATTTGTAAAGAAAAAACTATTTCAAGAATATCTCCAAATCCATAGAAAAAATCATCATGAGGTCAAGGCAGATTAAAGATTGGCTTTAGTCTTCTTTGTTTGGATAGCTTACATTACATTTATTCGAAAATGTGAACAATTTTTAAATCGTTTCATTGCACTCGCATTTGCAAAAAAAAAATCTGCACGAGTTGAAATCAAGTATATCTATAACAAAAGATTTGTGTGAAAACGTCTTTGACGTGAAAGTTGTAGAATTTTTACTTATTTTCCAGAACAATAGATATAAAAAATTACACTAAAAAGCCTAGGTGCAAATAAAAAATCTGCACGAGCCGTAGTTTCGCCAATATATTAAGTACACAAGCGTGTAGGTCATTTGTGTGGGTTTCAGGGGCATAAGATTGGAAATACCAGGACAAATAATTCTATTTAAAAGTTTAGGAATGAACCTTAATCGGAATGATTTAGTCGCAAACTGATAGCCAGGGAAAAAATTACACGAGTCTCGGGATCACCATGTTAAATTATATGGAGACCACACATTTCTTGCCAATGGTGCAACATTTTAAAGTAAGCTAATTCAAGGTACCATATGTAAAATGGTGGAAAGTATTTACAGCAACGAATGACATCAATTTGATGAGGGAAAACAACGGATTATTTTTACAAACTGAGGTAGTCCAAGTGCTTCACACGAGCCACACGTGCATTGGTTTTTAGCCCAAGAGTTGAAAGTCCTAACCCTAGCCTAATTTTCTGTCGAGGAATCTTTGTAGTGCAATAATATATGATGTGGGCATTCTGAGACAACCATATCGAGTGTGGCCAGTATACGATTACTGTGTATGTTTCGAATTGGTCTCACAGTCTCAGTGTCATTTAGTCATTTTTTCGTATGCATCCCTAATGCGTAGGCATGTGGAGTGAGTCTTCATTCATTACTGTCCCTCCTCTACTTTTTTCTTGCCAATCGCCGCTTAGGAAAATCAAAAACGATTTCACTCAGAGACTCGACAAATTTAAAATTCTATGTCGCCAATCTGACAAATGTTCATTATCAATCAAGCCATTAAATTTAAAAAAAACGTTTGATCACAACCGACTTTGAATCTTAAAATATACTGTTTTTTTTTTTAGAAATTTAAGGCACTGCAGTTTTATTAAGCCGTATTGTCAAATTTCCGCTACTCTTGTTATACACAGCTTTATAAAACACTGCATTGCATTGTGAGACTTTTCAGAGGATCTTTTGACTTTTCGACCTAGATTGCTGATGTAGATTTGATTACACGTGCAAAATGAGGGATTAAATTTGGTATTGAAGTCACATCTCTTACAATTTAGAATTTGAGCTACTCGTTGATTTTTTAAAGTAAAACTGCTGGTTAGATTTAATTTATTAGAGTCAAAACTTTTTCTATACTTACGAGAATCGGTCGAAGAATGCCTTGACTAGGTAAGCGTAATCATTGAGGGCAGAGCTGGACTTGGTCGGAGGTTGAGCCACCTGAACTCCACAGAGAAGTTTCGCCAAACAATTCTGTCTATTGAGGAGCGTGATTTCCTTCAATAGTTTAGGTTTTCTCGAGTTGCCCACAACTGAACTGTCATTTCCCAATAAAATTGACCTCGTTCTTCCTTTCCGTCTTTTTAAAGTTACCACAGTCGATTTACTAGATGAGTTTTTAACACTGCTACTTTTACTTTTACTATTTACACTTGCATCATTCCTACGATGATGACGACGATTTAGGGTTGTAGTTCTTCTGAGGTTGTCACTATTCCTACTTGAGCTATTATTATGACTACTTTTAGTCTCATCACTAGGATTCCCCCCGGAACTATTCGCACCTTTACTACCACCATCACCAACACTCAAACTCACGTTATTTACAGTTTGATTTGAAGAAAATAAGTCACTAGTCCTAATATTTCTACTGCTACTACTATTACTAGAATGAACGTAGACTGGTCTTCTTCGCCTCTTGTTGTAGTTATAGTCGTGGAAAGGACTGGATCTTCCACCCCCACCACCACCACCTCTTCCATCTTCCATGCCAACCGCCATCATTACTGATGGTGGGTCAGTCTTTTTCAATACTGGCTTCTGAGTTGGATCTTGTGATATCAAGACCACTTCGGATGCTGAAATGTAAAACAAACAACAAGAAATTAGTGCAACAAAATTCACATTTATGGACGCAAAAAACCATCCGAGGATTGTTCAATTGAATGCATTATAGATCCACATCCACATATGTACAATTTGTCAAAGTTTTCTACTTTAATTTAATTTACTACTCAAAAATTATTTTGTTTCACTTTACCCCGCTCTTGCAAACATCATGACTAGGATGACAAATGTTTCAACGATGTTTGACCTTTTTTCGCAAACCGACATTCTTCTTTTATATTGGGAATAACTTGTAAACATACAAACGATAGACGCAAATAATGGCGCTGGACTAAAAATATTATTGTGACTTGCATCATGTAACGTCATCCTAAAAATGAAACGCATTTTCTTATTGAACGATTTTGTTCAAAGTTTTCCTGATCAAACATAAATGAGCTACGTGACATCTTTTTGTTACAACGATATAGACGCATGGAAAAGTCTGGAGTTTTTCCTGGTAGAATAAACATTAAAGTTTTTTTTAAAGAATTGACAGTATAGGAAAAATCCCGCCATTGGCAATGAATTCACAGATACATTCTCACGGAGTCAAAAAGTGGTATTGGATAAGATCTTGCAATACAACTGCCCCAATCTTACAGAATTAGGTAGAGTTCTATTCACCGCATTTTCTATTCGGGGAGTTTTTTTTTTTGCATGAGAAAGATAATGTATTTGCAGTTACAAGAACCTCATACTATTTTAAGAGACCTGAATGCTGAAGCCTCCTCCAAATCTAAATACAATTTTATGCTAAAGTAGCCTCCCATTCACCTCCTCATTCATTCATCAGCATCAATACTGCTGCAGCACCATGGTCCACAGTATAAATATTGCTGCATGTTCAAATGAAAATGGAAAGGAATCATCGAATCTTTCCATTATGGATGCCAACAACCCGGTAATAATCAAGAGAAGACTGGGATTGGTCCACAAAGATTTCTTCGGTCTATTAATACCAGTTATGACAAAATAAAGCTAACACCATGCAGAACTATGCAATCTCTGTACATCCTCCTCCGTGCGGATAAGCACGTAGTCCATTGTTATATTTCCTCGAGTTATTCAATAAAGGCGAGATCATGGTCCAAGGTTCTAATTGTGTGATGCAATGTAGACTATAGCAGAGTTAATAATAGAGGATGGCACTGATTCATTGTCTGCCGTCCTCCCTTTCTGAAATAACTATGGTTTGTTATGATCAGGATTGAGGTAATTGGGTACGAATTTTTCTTTCCACTCATTTAGCGGTTTTTAGTAGGTCCTCTAGGCGCTATCGGCACGTGTAGGTACCTCACATATAGGTAGGTGAAAACTCAGCAGGACTTACTCAAAGGACAATCAAGGACATTTCTAATCTTGTGTATTTGCTGATTTGAATGGGATTTTGCTACAGAGTTACGATTTTTTAAAATGACACGACCAGCCAATTGTCTGTGTTGTAGATTTTGAATACAATAATAATCTAAATAAAACTAGAAATCATAAGACAGACACGCAGAAAAATAAAGACTCAATTTTTCTGTCTGATTTTATGTGAACTCTTAACACAGTTTCTGACTAATTACCTAAAAACGTTTTTTATTTGTCTGGCTTTTAATTTATAAACTAAGGGAATTTACAAGCTGACTGGCAACACCGACAATTTCTTAGATTTTCTAGCGATCTTAATATTGTGGTATTTATCAATTGGGATTTGAATTATCTGAAATATTTATTTATCCTTAATTTTGCATAGGTTCTGCCTGTAAATCTTTACTTCAAACTAAAATCAAGTTAAAAAACAAAAAATCCCAAGCATTTTATAGAATTATGAAACGTGCAGTATAGAATCATGCTCGCGTCTCCTGTTTGTGAGTGTTGCATAATCCGTGCCATTCCTTGGATCGTCTAAATTTATTCCATTACCACACGTGCAAGTCGAAGTCAGAATTCCGAAGGTACTTGCTCTTGCAATGCAAACATAGCAAGTTGCAACCATTATTTAGGCACTTGCTAAATCAGTCAATGGACGAAAACGAGCTAATAAAGTAACAAAACACAAAACCTTGATCCAACCACAACCAGTCTCAATAGTACCATGATTCACCGTTTCCAATAAAGTGGTCAGTACAAATCTTCTGGTCATACAACAGGTTTCCATGATGGCTTGCACGTAGACAAAACTTGACAATCCTTGGATGGACAACACGTAGGCGATTGGCCTAGAGCAAAAATGCTTACGCATGCATCTCATTAACTTTTGCACGCCTTCGATTCAAGTCTGAGTCTGAGGAGGGAATCAGGCGAATGTCTCATGCTAAAGAACTGAAAGCATTTCAAAGCAAGTTTTTAATTTTCACTTCAGAGGCTTTCTCCTCATTTAGCCGAGTAACAAAAGCAGACCACACACTAATCGGCAGTAGTTAGACTCAAAGAAAAATTTTCTAAGAAAAAAGCAATAAAACTTGGCATTTTCCATTGTTCCTCATTTTTATTCCCAAAACATAATAGTTTAAACAGAGAAACGTGGAAATGAGTCCATACAGAAAGTTAATTACACATGCCACTACACAATAAAAGGAGTGTAATACAAAAAAAAACACTACAAAAGAACAAAGGTTTTGTTACAAAGCCTTCACCTTCATCAAACGAACCAATCCCAAACTTTTTTTCTAGTTGTAAAAAGATACCAGCAGAGAATCGCTTAAGAGGCGACAGCTTGATGACATGTATTTTTATGTAAAAAATAGAAAAATAATTCTAATTTAAGTGATCATAACTCATAAGCTTGTTGCATCCTTCAAAAAGTAACAAAATGCACTTTTTATGCATCCCCTAAACCCTACCCCAACTCATTCATAATTCTACAGAGTCGTGAACATGAACATGATATCATGATTAATGCCAATGCACTTCTCAGCATGAGCGTAACTTGACATAATAAAAACTGTTCATGTTCAACCCATGTCCTTCAGAGCTGAAAAAAAAACCGGCACGACCAGGACCAGTCAGAATCAAAAGATTATCTTCATTTTCAGTACATCTGCCAGCCCGTATATAGGCATCGGATCGGAACAACTTTTTTCTCGACATTCTTTAATGACATTTGCTATCCAGTGTCTGACCAGACAGACACCTGCTTCTCTTGTTTTCTAAATGGTTGTAATGAAAACCTAATTCCTGAATTTTTTTCTTTGCTCACATGGACATGGACGCACATAAAAATGATGATGAGATGGAACTGGTTACCGGTCCGGGTTGAACCGAAAATCCAAAACCTGAACACATGCAATTAGCATTTTTAAAAGGGAAATTATTCTACCTGCACTTATGCACGTACGCATAATTCGTAGGAAATGGAAGGCAATCAAAATCATTGATGAACATGAACTCAACTTTTATTTTCTTGATAGAAGTGATCGCTGAGAGTAATGTGAAATGGAAACGCTCCACTTTGTGAGAAGAAGCAAGGCAAGGTCAACATTGACCGTAAAAGTGGAACTTGTCATTCCCCATTGAATCTCTGCTCACTGTCTCCTTTTTTCGCCGAGTATATTTAGGAAAGGAGCTTGAGAAATTGACACAATCTCTAATTTATCATTCCGAGAGAAGTGTCATCAGAAGACGACAGCGACATTCTAGTCAAGCTAGAATTTTGACGTGTAACGATATTATTAATATACATTTACGCAGTAGATTTGATTTTTGAAAACTGTTATCATCGCAGAAGCATTTTTTCGTCTGATCTCTGGTATGTCAAAAAAACAAGCAATTATTTTGCCATTATCATTTGTTTTAAGATATGTGTGTACAAACATAGTTTATTGAAGACACTTCAATTTTTCATACAAGAAATCCGGTGTGACAACCACGAAGTTTCAATTTCAAGCTGAAAATTGAATCCTTAATTTACTCCAAGTAGTCGCTAGTCACTGATATCTACTAAAAAAATCGTAATTTGAATTTTCTGAATTTTGTATGCAAAAAAAGTGCAACATATCGAACATGAAGCCACCAGCAGCAGGTCAGACTTGAAGAGGTAAAGTTCTTTAAAGAGATCTACTAGTCACTTTTCAATTGACTTTTACATTTTAGTCTTGGCATCCGATTAATGAAGGTCGGAATCAAAAATTATTTTTTACGAAGGAAATGAAATACATACAATGCGTACGTCTTGTCATGTTCATGGCCATCATCATTATAATGATTTCATTCATATCAAAGTAAATTATTCTTTCCTTTCGACAGAATTTCATTTTTCAAGTAAATTCATAATCAGTCATGTCAGTCAACTGCAATAATCGTGTGTGTAGGTGGTTCAGTTCTATTAAACACACTAATAATTAAAGAGATGAATAATTGAGATGTCACTTGCAGATACCAAAAGGCGCGAATAACTTGCTTCAAAGTTATCTTAAAATCTCCTCATTTCTGTACAGTGAATTTTTTGAGGGGGCGTCTCAAGTAAATAGTGAAAAGACGGAACAAGTCTTACTATGCCCCTGCCCACACGATTCAAATTCATCCTTTCAAATTAACAAGATTTTACGCACATATATCTTTTCTTCTTTTTTGCATCTCATTTTACTTCAATGGAAAGAATTCAACTTGTGCTTCGCGACTTTTGATAATATCAAGTTTTACGAAAAAGTAATTGACCATTTTAAATGAGATAAAAAGACAAAATTGGTAAAGGGATACAGTGTCGGTGACAAATGAGTACATATACAAAAAAAACAGGAGGGCCAGGGTGGTCTATGTCGTCTATGATCTCAGAGTAAATGCATAATGGTGAAATAGATCTAAAACTTCAGTATTATTTCACCGTCACGATTTACAGCAGATTTATGATCTTCCTAGCAGCTTCATGTTCAGTTTCAGACAATAAACTCATAATTCAGGGAAAACAAACAAAAATCGCTTTCGTTTTCTGTTTTCCTTTCAGTAAATCTAATTACTTATTCAAATTAATTTGAAAATATGAGCAACACATGAATGAACCATCTAATTTACATCTGCATCCAAGCAAACGTATATTTGTGTAAATAAATTAGTAAGGACAATCGCAAATCTTCCAATCTCTGAGTGGGTATCTACTATCTACTCTTCCTCAACGACTTTTTCATTGAGTTGTGAGATTGAGACTAAAAAGCTTTAAAATGATCTACGTCCATAAAGGCGCCAGTATCGTTTCTTGACAAATACTTTCAAAGTATTTAATCGATGACAGCAGTAATAGTAAATAGAATTCCTCATTTAAATTTTGTTAGCATCTCCCGTTGTTTTTCTCTCTCTCATCTGGAAGCACATTTTTTTCTATACATTAACCGAAAAATCGGCCGAAAAAACTGCAAGAATTCAAACGCTGAAAAAAGTTCGTTTTAGAACCTTGAAATGTTTGGCTAACGTTGTACTTTTAAGTATACTTACGTATGTGCATGCATTATCATTTCAATTCAAAATACACTGTAGAAAATTACGAAAATGCTAAACAGACACCCGTAAATAGGTATTTTGCGCATGTTTCTCATTCCTGAATTGGTGCATAATACAAATAAGCACGTCATTCATGTACACCTTAAAAGCAAAAAATCCTTTTAAGTGATCTGATAAAAATGCAATCAAAATTTAAACCAAGTCATAAAAATGCGGTTGTTTTTTAATGAGTAACAAAAAACTCTTTGCATTCTGTTACTGTAGCCCAACCTCAACATTTTATTAAAGAGGACGTCTTTTATTGTAATGGAGATTTTACAATAAAAATTGATTTGCATATTTTCTCTGTAAAATTAGGAATCTACCGAGCTTGAGGCGCTGTTCAACTCTTTTCTTTGGTGATGCACAAGTTCATTGTAAGTTGACAAAAGTGACATTGATTTAGGTGTCATATAACGTAAATAGGAATTATTAGATGTGATTCTGATGTATGTGGATTGACAAGGGAATTTTTTTTTGTACCAAGCTAAGCAAGAACGAGGATGCAAGTGCAAGTCATGTCCAATTCGTTTTAATCCTTTCTGCACTTTCTCTACGAGTGAAGTGGCTTGACGTAAAATGGGATGGATTGAATGGGAAAATAATTGCCTAATTTAGGAAGAATAAATCCGTCATGAATCTGTCCTTAGGTAAATATCTTGTAAAATTCCACGATCACATCTACCAGCTCAAACTAGCTCCTAACTATTATGTAGAAATGAGTTACTGAAATATTATGATTTATTTCAGATTAAAAGGACAAAGTGCTTGTGTATAGACGCTGGTTTGATCGTTTGATTTTGATTCAGCAACAGCGTTGTATTGACCCAAAATAGTAAACTCGCTAAAATTAACTCTATCACCTCAAATTAAATTTGGATTAGCATGAGGACATTTTTTAAAGTTTGGGAAACCGGCCCGGGTTCCCTACTAAACCAGTATTCGTTCCTATTCCTTTTGGGTGAGTAAAACATTTTTCATTTGACTTTATCATCTTTTAACGTTGGTTAAATTGATGAACTAGTAGTATAACACATATTATTTTGGTTGATTAGGTGCGCACCTCTCCGTGAAAGGTGACCGCCCCACCGCTCTCATCAAACTTACACCACCACCTCGGCCATGACTGATAACGTCAGCGTTACGTTAGCGCAGCAGCCAAAATCTGTCGATTTGGTGATGGACGGCTAATTGAACAGTTCAAAGTACAATGATTCTCTGTACTTAATCCTCTTTGGTACACCTAATTGAAATTCATTAGATCACGCAGATCCTCACCAATAATTTCGTTCATTATTATGCAGTTAAGAAAATTTGAAGCCAAGAATGAGAAGTAGAGGCGCAGCAATACGTATGCATCTCGAATAATCCCTTGTCTTGTTTAATATTTCAGTGCGCGCATCGCATTTTTTTTTCGAGAAGACGATGAAATATTTTTGCTGTTTATGCCGATCCGACCTGCCTTCCTCAAGATATTCAAAGGAGTTCAATTCAGAAGATTCTACAACAAAAAATATTCTTCAAATGCAGTACACACGTGTAAAAAGCAGTACCTACCAACATCTATTAAGTCTTTTAAAAAATGTTTTGTTTAGATTAGATTTAGTTTCCTTTATGGCTTTATTAATTTAGGAGAATTACTTTATTATGCAAATGTGAGCAAGCGTACGGGCACAATATGCTGTGTAGTAGTTGTAAAAATTGACAAGCTAAAAAATTATTGCATTTTGTGCATTTCCATTTTTTTCTTCCGAAGATGATGATGATGATGACGATACAGCGAAGGAATATATTGCACCAAAGAGAAAAAAAGATTTTGTTGTTTGGTAAACAAAGGGGATATGACTTGTTGAAGTATTTTAAAAAAGGAAAAAAATAGGTAAAAATGCATTAGGCTTGGTTTTGCATTAGGTGCAACAAGTCCATAATCCCGTCATCGTCATCATCACAATTCA
This sequence comes from Seira musarum, assembly GCA_027743895.1. Taxonomy (NCBI): domain Eukaryota; kingdom Metazoa; phylum Arthropoda; class Collembola; order Entomobryomorpha; family Entomobryidae; genus Seira; species Seira musarum. The sequence continues at coordinate 16,231 of JAHZMX010006462.1, read as the reverse complement.
CAAAAATACCATATCTGGCTTGACTTCAAACTGCCACTGACTGCTGACTTCTCTTCTTTTGTGAAAGAAGATGAGATGAGATGCTTGGTATTTGCATTAATATATAATTTTTTCAAAGAATCTATTGTAATTGTGCCCAAGCGCTTATTCTCCTCGATTGTCAACTTCTTTCCTTTTTAAAAAAAGTTAAAGCATTTTTATGATTGATGAACACAAAATTCATTTATGATTTTTATAAAGAGAAAATAATTTATAAATTGATTTGCCTTAGCTGACGTAGAAAGAACCCTTTGTAGAAGCTTGTTTGACGGGTATTAATAGATAAAAATGGTTGAGTACATGTAATTAAAATGAATTATGCGAATTATCATCATCTCTCTGGGAAATGATGATACATTTGAATAGTAACAAATGTACTCAAGTTACACGCAAACAATTTACAATTGCCCGAAGGTGGAAAATATGAAAAAATGCAGAAAATAATATGAAAACTACATGAAAGATTTAATGCCTAATTTCTTTATGAAGCTTCTTACAAAACCGGCAGGAAACCCGAATATCTGAGAATGATTTGGTTTACCGATGATTATACCTCCATCCCAATATAAATCATTCTTGCTACATCATCCAACTGTAAATCGGAAGGTCACGCTCCCACGTCATTAGAGTGGAATTAACATGCCAAAATTGCTGACCATTGTGATCATTTATTTGCGTGTTAACCACGAAAAGCTGTAGCCTGCAAGCAGTCAATTAGTCCTGTGGGCGGACCACCAAATGCCAAACCACATAGGTAATTACCTGATTTGCATAATCAACCACATTTTCGAAATCCATCATCTTTTTGAATCCTCAAAGCTCAATTACACATCATTCGAAAAAAAAGTGGCAAACGTAAAAAAACACCAATGTCAAGATGCTATAGATCCTATCATTATCAAGGACAATTAATCTACCCCTCTTGGGCATACTGCTGAAGTAAATTGAATTAAACTGCGGAATTATCCAAGTTAGCAATAAAAATGTATATTTTTACAATCTGATTGAGACCTCTTCATTGTCAATCCACCTTTCGGCTTTCATTGATCTTTTAATGTAAATTCATACAAATTTTTATTGGGGATTACCTTATGATAGGGTAATAAAAAAAGGTGAAGGTAGATTAGGTATTTACTTACCACTACTGCTAGGAAATTGAAGACTACCGACGAAGAAATAATACGTGAGTAACACCACACCACAAAATCTACTATTATACAGTAAAAGAGATGTAATTATCGTGATTGGGGAGTTGATGTTCATCGTTACTGGCTCCCCACAACCGCCACCACCACTGGTGCACCATAATAAGAGCACATTTACTAATAGGAAAATGCATATAATCACATCCCCTTTCCCGGGGAGGAGTAATCGTTTCAGTAGCATCATCACAACAATTTTCCTCGGTATCAATAGATAATAATAAAGAGGCACAGATCCGACAGTTTTTCTCCCCTCCTCCGTCGCATCCACCAGAAAGTGGGCATAAAATCGGAGGTAATGGGCGCGTGATTTTAAAACGGAGTTCACCTTTTGATTTCCATCCTTGAAAAGTCATTTGGAATAACTATAATAACTTTCGAAGAGGTCAATAAACTTTCACTTTAAATTAAGTCCCAATCACAGGAGAAATAATGATACCGAAAAAGTAGACGATGATCCAATTGGAGCAAACAGAGTTTATCAAAAATCCATAATTTTACCCAAAATTTGGTAAATATCAATTGACTGTAGGTCACACAAACGATTTTAGTTTTTAAATCGTCCTCTGTCCGTTTCCCCTCCATTCCGAATAGAATGGATAAAATGCATTCCAGCAAAGTACTTATTGAGGGTTCCTTAAAAACGACCCTGACTTGCAGAACTTTCAAAATTCTTCTCACTTTCCAAGGTCCTTGCACTTTGAATATTATTATTTCACTCTTGTCCAGAAGAAGATACTTTTATACGTTCCAGCTTTCATGGAATGTTTTATGAGCTTTACTTTAAAGTCTGTTCAAAACGCTCCGAAAATCGAGCAAATAAAGTTACTTCACTGAAATTAAAGTATTTCAAAAAACGAAAGTAAAAGTGGCTCTTAATCGCGCATTGAAATTAGTCATATGAAGCAGCGGTTACTGTTACATTGTTACAATGTGAATGTGCTCTTGGTAATTCCTTTTAATGTTCAATTTTCAATTATGAATTCCTCTACAACTTCACCTTTTTGCTGAACGAGAAACACTTGTCTTGTCTTCTTTACGGTAGGTGTGTGGAGTAAAATGATATTACAATGAAGTCACCTTCTTCTTCTTATTTTTCAGTGAACAAGAATAAACTGTGCAAGCTATAAAATCTTGTTTTACATTGGTTTAAAAGGGAAATAACATCATATCACAAGACCAACATTTTTTTCTTTCGTATTTTCTGCATCATTGCAGATCCTCATCCTCCAAAACATGTAATGAAGAAGCTGTCCTGCAGATAGTGCTGAAATGAATGAAGAATATGGAAATGATTTGTCTTCCTAATCTTTCCTGTGTTTTTTATTACGTGTTCAGTTCAGCTCACTCAAAGTGTACGCCTTTCTACAATTTTTATGAATTGAACAGCATTAGCCATACCTTATTTTATTTCTTTCTCTTTTTCTATCTGGTTTGCTTGCAGTTTCCTCTTGCCAAGAAAATATGTATTACTGCCACCCTTATGAAGATGAAGACTATTCTAATCAAATCAGCTTTGACGAAAAAACGGAAGAAGATGATGATAAGGAGTGAAGAAGGTGAGATGCAGATTATCAGCAGCGAAGCGAGTGCCTATCGAAAAAATTAAGAATATCAAGTCAAGGGCAAGTAAACAAACAGCCTTTGCCATTGTCGTCGTCGCCACCACACCACCACCAGCACTACCGTAAGGTTAGCATTTGCTTTCCTCTCCACTTTTTTCCCCTTTTCCTTTCCTTCTTCCTTTCTTTTTTGAAATACTTTATGTTCCTGTATTATTGCCTACTTCTCACCTGCGTTTTCGACTGCTCTCTCATTATTACGAAGACCTCATACAGATGCTATATTAATCAAAGAAATAGCATTTGAATAAGTTATATTATTTTACTAAAAACTTATGCAAAGTAATCACTGTTCAGTCAAGTCAAGACCAAACCAAGCCAAGCCAGTCGCAGTCAGTCAGTCAGTAAGTCAGTTGGATTTCCTTCTACAAAGTTGATGAAGCAATGATGATAATCTCTTCTACAAGATTTTTGAGACTGTTGCAACTTTTCGCAACTGCAAACTGGATGGATGAATTTCTTTATATTGTTATTTTGCATCCAAATTGGATATGTATATCTTTTAGAGATGATGCACTTTTTGTCTTCCCAAAAGCCAGGCCAGGCCAAGACTAAAAAATCTTTTTTATTCTTACTATTAGCTTGGCTCGTTGGTGTGGTGGGTCGGTCGTTGTCGCTAGTTGTTGTTGTTGTTGATATTATTATTTCTTTGTCCTCTGCAAAGATCTGATTGTTGCAGTAAAGATTGAAGTGATATTACAACTTACTGCAATTTCGTCTCTGTAAAGTTGTTCACTAGTTCGTGATCAAATAATGACTGTGTAGCGTTTACACTTTTGTCAACTCATTTAAGCCCTTAAAGCTTTCGATATACCTATTTGATTCATTCCCCAAGTATAGACTTCGACCAGTATGTATGTATGTATGTATGCATGTATTGGACTATAACAAATGAGGAATAAGGAATAACGTAATTTTTCCTTCCTTTGCTCAGAATTAAATAATTATCACTGTCACTTTTACTACGGCTCTCTTCTCCAATACAAACACACCACCTTCTTTTTCAAGTTCAAGGTAGAAAAATAAATAGCAGTAGAATAATGCCTCTATGTCTCTTTACAGTTCCGTTTTTTGCCATTGAACAGCTCGTGTTTATGTTGACAAGCTTATGGTATCCGGCTGAGGTAAAGGATGCCCCTGCCTAATAAAAAATGACATGCTACACTTTTCAAACATTTTTATGGGGAGCGGTTGAAAGATCGTAATTCACAGTGTTTTGATCTCTTTTAACCTGCAGCGGAGAGGGATGATAATAATATAATTCGAGTGAAGTGCAGGAGTCTCTACTTACATGATTGCGAGTCGCTATTTGCTTTGATAAAATAATGATGTATGATGAAGATGATTATGTTGAGTTGCGTTTTTCATCTTCTCGAGGAGGTAAGAAGATCCTTTCGATGAGATGATTATCCTCGTATCATCCTCCAAATTATGTACTTTAAATGAAATGTGAAGCTGACGGTGATAGTGGTGATCATGATCAAGATCATCATAAAATGTTAGACTTTTTTTGCACTTATGTCAATGTCAGCCCGTGTAAGGTACCTTTTTTTAATTGAATTGCTTCTGTTTTATTCATTGAACCAGGTATTGTCTCTTTTGCTGCTGTGGAATTTCGATGTAAATGATAAGACATTTTTCTTGAAACGTCACAAATCACAAGTTGACAACTAGCTGAGAGACATGACATGAGCAAGTCATTTTTTTTCTGTTCCTTGAAAAACGAAATTGTTTTAAATGAATGTGAAGAGGAAGAAGAAAGAAAGTAAATTTTGTTGCTTTGATTGTAAAAATGGTCTGAAACTTTTTTTTTGATACCAACTACTCCACAACAAGTTCCTTTCGTAGGTGCGTGACTAATTGCCATATTATTCGTTATTTTTTGTTTAGACTTTGGTCTTAACATTGAACTTGCTATCGTGTTAAGTTATGGAATAAAAAAGTGAGAGTTGGGTTGGTTGGAGTTGTTTAAAGAAAAATTGTCCACATTTTTAATACCAATTTTTTTCTTATTTCGATTGCCATTCCAACCTTCCCTTCTTCTCTTATCCACCGCCGCTTCTGCCTCCTATTATACCACCAGGACTGCCTTAAATGGCTATTTAAAAAATTCAAACTAAAAAATTACTATTTAAGCTTTCCCCATCATTAGTCATCTGCACGTAAAGTACTTAAGTCTGGGTTTCAGGTTTTTGCTCTTTCTTTTTTGAGAAAACAAAGAGATGCGGTTTTTATTAAGTGGAATGGAGCAGTACTGCAGACGTAAGCAATGATGATAATAAAGAATGATGAATGGGGAAAGAAAATAAGCAAAGTTTAGCTCGCGTCATCATCATCATCTTCATGATCCGATATTACGTGTGAATTATGACTTTTGTAACAGACGTAGTACGGTATAGTTCATCGCTCTCTTGCATGACAATTATTTAAACCCATGTCATGTCATTTTCAATTTCAAAATTGTGGTTTTTTCGTTAAAAAATCTTATCAAATCTTATTAGAGGAAATGTTTAAAACAGACAATAATTTCGTTTTTCACAAATACACGGAAAAAAATTGACACGTGTAATGTGCTAACGTGTGAATTACACAAAGATTTGAAAAGTGTTTTTGATATGATAATAATGTTTGAAAATTGACAATTCCGCTTTAAAATCTTTAAATTGCTTAAAGTAGAAAATATTTTTTTAATAATTTATTTTTAGTTGAGTACCTATCAGTTTTTAAGGAAAAAACGAAATTCAGGCCCCAATTTTGATGTTAACAATTTCGATGTACATACATATATTTTGGATTTATACACGAGACAATTTATCGCCCCACTACATTTTATTTACTTAACCATCACAGTCACATGACACATGCAATTCAATAATGGTTTGCACCGCAATTCCTCCTCAGGATCTTATATCTATTTTTACTTGTGTTCTTGTGCAAGTTGCAACTTGAAGCATTTTATTTGCCACATAGGTATAATTAGTATCATCATCATAAAAATCTCGTCATTCTCAGTCAGCTTCATCATCCAAAAAAGTCCTTGACTTCACTTTACATTTTGTGCATCCTCCTTGTTGTTTGACTCATTTACATAAAATGTGGTTGAAGCGAAAGCTTGTTTTATAGAAAAAATATATATATTCTGCAATTGTGACTGTAGCTTGTATCGCACAATATACTTCACTTAACTAAGGTGGGTATAGATTCTGTACACAGGATAAATTTTATTTTATTTATTAGAAAAAAATATATTGCATTGAGGCATAGTGTTACCTATTCATGCAATTTCTCTCCCATTGTCTGCCAAATAAATTGCAAGATTTAAAGCAAAAAATATATATATTTAAGCTTGCTGATCATGCTTATATTATCGAGTTTAAAGGAAACGTAGTAGATTTTTTTGAATGTGAAGCACGTGAAATATTTCCCTCATACAATTTAAAATTGATTACTTCTGATGAGCTACGTTGACATTGACTGCAGTAGTAAGTAATAGTAATGAGTAAAATCATAATACCAAATAGTCAGGTGTGGTAAAACTTATCACACACAAATACAATTTCAAAATTGTATCTTTTCAATGCAATGCACATGACTAATTTCTTTCTAACCAGCTCGATTTGGTTCTGTGGAAAAATGTCACGTACATTTTTTGTACGAGATGTATTTACTTATATGTACCACCACAAACTTTTCTACGCTTTTACGTATTACAATTGTAATGAGGTGCAAAAATTTCATAAGTTACTCGACAAGACAAGTCCAATTTGATTATTGATAAAATCATTAGTACTTACTGAACAGGAAGTTACAATGTATTTGGAATGAGGGATAATAAATGAGTTAAAAATGTCATTTGAATGTCGCACAGTCGTAATAGGTAAAAGGAAAAGTGACTGGGGAATTTTAATTTCCCTATTTGTTTTAAAAATTCATTTGCTCGGTCTGCGTTGTGTGGCTTGATTCGTCACATGATATCTGTATGTCTGCGACAATAATGGAAGCAGATAATTATTCAGGAGAGATTCTTGCGTCAGTTTCTTAACCAAAAGAGACATATCATTAGAACTGCGGCCGATTACGTTTTACGTTTTATTTGACTCAAAAGACTTTTTCGATTTCCATTCAGCCGGAAAGAAGCAGGATTTCGATGAAAGTTTCAAGTTTTAACCAGACCAACTGCAATTGCAATTCAATGGAAAATGAAAGAAATGGATATAGGTACATATTGTAGAGATATGAAGCGTCTATGACATTCAAATGTTCACTTTTAAACAAGTAAAAGAAATCGTAAAATGAACGAAATAAAATAATATACAGGTTGATTTTGCTAATAATTTTATTGATTGAGCCAGGCGCCTAGCCAATAGAAAAGATATTGTTGCGTAAACAAAATATAATGCATGCGGTGCAGTAGCATAAAATTATAATGACAAGGCATGAAAGGCCCTGCTCGCCTTTTTATTTGCCTTTTATCACTTAATTAAAACCTGACAACTTTTAAAATTCTTGACTGAAGTTTAATTGAAAATCATGATGTCGAAGAATGCATGTATGTTTGTGTTTGTACCTATGTTTGGCAAATGACAACTTTAATTCATCACCTTGATTAATCACCTGATATGGCAATGATGATCCTTCAATGAAACGGCATAAGTCACACAGTCACACGTATATGGACGTAGTAGTACGTACGTACAAGGCAGATTGAGAGAAAAGGTAGTTTCAACAAGATTTACATACTTTTTGAGGGACAGACCGCTCCTTAAGAAGAATGGAGATTGCCTTTGTTGTGCTGGTATAGGGTATATAAAGATAAACGGTACACGGCTCGCGACACGCAATTAAAGTCACTCAGTCAGTTTTCAAATGCAAAATGAAATGATCGTTGATTTTTTTTCAAACTCCCTTTTTCGCGATATGACGATGTGCTGATGAAGTTGGCTGACTTTTATGACCCCATCGTGTAAAAAAATGTTTGTAATAACGTGGATTAAGCTGTATAAATTACCAAACAACATTTTTATTGCGTTTACATTTTTAATAAGAGTGAGTGGTTTTTATGGATTATAAGTGAGTGTTGATCACTGGTATTTTGCCATGAACTATGTAAGAAGCATGTAGGTACAGGTGTTAACATTAATTGTTGATTGTGCTTTCTTGACACTTTAAGAAGGAAAAATGTGTGAAAAACAAGTAAAAACACGTCTGTATTAATTATTTGTCCTATTAATATCATTTTGATACATAATTCAATTTAATAGAAAACGCTTGAATAAAACGATTGATTGAATTAGCATGGTATTCTAGAATGGAAAAAAATTACATTTAGCTGTCAACTTTTTAAAACCCAGACATGAAAACGAGAGCCGTTAGCTCTGGATCACGCCTATTCGTCTTAATTGATAGAGACAAGTAGATAATAGTTCCAGTCTTAAAGTCATTTTATTATCAAAGATAATTTAGGTTTTCAATCAATGACACGATCTAAATGTTTATAAAAAGTTCAATATTCGTTTAAAGTACATTTCATCCGGTCCTGGCTACTTTCCCATGGCTGAAAGTACTATTTTAACTTGTTTCTCATCCGACCGCGCCATTGATTTTGGATTAGATAGGGACTCTGGATCACGCACCAAACTCAAGAGCTTTGTCATTTTTCCGACTTCAAATCCAACTTTCTGTTCACCTTCTACAGTCACTCCCCTCGAATCCTTTGGGAGTATTCGGAGATTTGGAGATAGCTTTAGCGAGGTAAGTTGGCCACTGAAAAATTAATTATAATAGTAGATTTTGCTAGATTTGTATTGTGATTATACACACGTTTAATCAATTTACCGGTCATCTCCAATGCAGATGATTGGGTAGAACGGATTAAATTGGATACGGTTTGGCCGAACTTTCTTTTTCGTCACAATTTGTTGGCAGCAAATAGGCTTCTCCTTGTTCACGTTCAGATCATATACCAGGGCCTAGATAAGTAAATGTAACTGAGCGACTATATTTCATCATTCTTATTTGAAAAGCCCTGACAAGGACATGACACGACATACCTTTCCTTCTTCAGTGACGGCAGCAAAGACAGTTGAAGAGTAAGGTGCCCAACAGCAATCTAGAATGGCAACTCCAATCTCAAAAATGTACATTGGCTCACTAAAATGAAGAAAAAACAATTAGTTAGAGAACAACGGAAAAACTTTGTTAGAGATCGAGTAGAATGCATATTGTTTAAATCATCAAAGCGTACGGATCTTTCTGCTGCCATATTTTTATTGTCCAGTCCTCTGAACAGGAAATAAACACTTCGTTATGGTAGTAGTTCCACTCGAGTGCCGCGATGGGGAGGAAATGGGCATTGTAAATCTGAAAAGATTTATAATAATCGCATCCAAGACCTACTTTAATAATTGTAACAGTACAACAACACTCTTACTTCTTGGAACCGAGAACCATACAACGAAGAGCAATGGAAAATGTTTCCTTCTGCTGTTCCAACCAAAAATGTAGTCTTTTCTTTCGGATGGAAAGCAATCACTCGGGCACATCCTGAAAACGGAGAGATTCGAATGTAAAACTCGATAGTTCCAATGAATTTAGCTTGTAATTAGCCACAAAAAATACCAAAGAGTTTGTAAGTGGTTCCATCTGGTCCAGTCACTGGTGGTACTGGAAGGTGAAGAGTACAAATTTCAGTTCCTCCAAGTCCACCAATTCCATGAGAATCGGATGTATCAATCCGCCAGTGAAGGATTCTCCCATCAAGGCCACAGGAGTAAAAATTAGGTTCACCGTCCATGTCATCCTCGCCCCATTTCACAGACCAAATTGGAGATCTGTGCTTTTGGATCGTGTGAATATTCTTTAGCACCATTGTAGAAGGACCGTTATCTTCGTCTGGCATTAGGTTTAATAATGCCACATTGCCGTCATACATTCCAACAGCGACCAAACAGCTTTCCCTGTTATCCAATCATTCAAACAGTTTTGAATTAGTCAAAGTCAATAAAAATAAGTGATCGTGGTTTGGAATTACTTGGGGTGAACGGCACAGCACATGCATCCCCTTGGAGAGACCCATACTTGTTCTGGGAATGCTGGATTGCGAAGACTCCAGATCAAGAGCATGCCGTCTGTGATTGGGTGAGTGAAGGAAACTAAAATAGGAATGAAAGATTGTTAATCGCTGGCTTAATTATTCATAAATTGTACTGATACACGTTTCGATTCAATCACTTACATGAGCCATAGCTCACAGCAAACATGTCTGGATCACTTTGAGACCAACTAATTCCAGTGACATGAAGCCTCTTTGCTTTGTCGTACGAGAACTTCCAAAGGGGTAAAATTGTACCTTCCCCAGTTTCACGGAATTCATCAGATGCGTCCTCGTAATATTTGAAATCTGTGCACAGTCGAACCGATTAAATCTTTTGAAATTCCGGCTCTCAAAATCAACGCTTTAGAGAACGTACCAAAGAGAACTTCATTATGAATGTTTTGCATGACAAGTCTCTCCAAAATTTTTAACCCTTCGGCGGATTTATTTAACGCAGCTTCTTGAGCAGCCTGTCCTTCCAACACGGACGCTTTCCTCATTTTCACTCTAGCTTTCTGAGGCGGGGGCCTGAAAAAAAATTAATCAAAGTGTCATTTAAAACTTAAACATTCATTTAATTAGTTTGACGTGACGTTCTTTCCATTTTACTACCTTGCATCCTTCTCCCTTCTAATTTTTACGCTATCCGTCGACTTTCGGTCGGACCTCTTCCTTTTAGGAGCAGCAGGTTTAGGTTTAGGTGCTTTAACTGGGGCACCTTCTTCCGCTTCCTCCCCTTCTTCTTCCTCCCCCTCGCCCTCCTCTTCGTCTTCTTCTTCTTCCTCCTCCTCCTCCCCTTCTTCTTCCTCTTCTTCTTGCTCTTCCGCCTCTTCTTGTTCCTCCTCTTCCGGTTGTTGTTCTTCCTCCTCCTCCTCTGGGTGTTCAAAGAATTCCTCTTCTTCCTCGGTCAATGGAAGTGCTGTTTGAGTTTTTGATTCAGTTGTTTTTTCGTCCTTCTTTTCTTTCACCTGCTTCGGTTTGCTTTCTAAGTCAGCTTCATACACATCGTAAATTATCCAGGCATTGCAGTAATCCTTGTATGAGGATCTAGGAGGAGGGACCGTTTGAGACCCATGTTCCTGGAAAGCAAAAATCCCGACGGTTACATGTACTACACACAATTTATTCAACATGAATTCTATAAGTAGTTTCACCTTACCCGTAAGGGGTTGTTGTAAGTTTGGGTAGACCGATCGCTGTAATCAAACTGATTGAGAAACTTGGTTTGTCGAGTGTCTTCCCGTAAATCCTCTAAAAAATTAAAATCGTGCATAACCTAAACTTAGCAATGTCACTCGATAGTTCAAAATAACAGTTAATGGGTTACCCTTTTCCTCCTCTTCTTCTTCTGGTTTCGTATCCGACCCCGACCTCTTTTCCTCTAACTCGACTTCGCCATCTATTGAAGTTCTCGGCTCTTGTGTTTCCTTTTCTTCTTCGCCTTGAGGTGCCGCTTCAGCCGTGGCAGTGGCTTGAGGTGAAGTGGAGGCAGCTGGCGCTGATGCTGCAACAGCGGTGGGCGCAAGTGCGGCTGCCGCTGCTGCTTCCTCCTTCTTTTTTTCTCTTTTCTCATCTTGTTCAGTAACAATATCGATCAACGGATAAGGATAGACCTTCTTCAAATCTTCAATTTGGTCCTTGGGAACCAGCTCGGAGTCCATGTGGAACAACGTGATGCACTCATCTTGGACGGGAACAATCACAAAATGCCTGAGGAACACACGTCAGCAACAGAACTTAAATATTAATACAAAAAACTTGACAATAAAATAAAAATATAAATTACTTTTCCTTGAAATCCCAAACAACTCGGTCTCGAATGATGGTGGGGTCGGTCGTAACAAGCACTCTCTGGATTTCTTCTTTCAATTGCTATCACAAAAATGAAACTTGGTGTTGCTCAAATCCGATTTAAAACTAAAATCAATAAATTATATTGACTTACAGCTTCTGTTAGCTTTTCTTGGTCAGGTGGCTTGATTAGTTTCTGCTCCCTCTGAGAATAACCGTATTCATCATCATCCCTCCGTCCTTTTCTTATTCGCTTTCCCTTTGGAGGAGGCTTCGGTCCCATCGCTCCTTATAAAAGGTTCCAATAAAAATGAGTAAAAACCTAAAGTCCTGGGCTAATTTATTTTCTACGGACAATTAAAAATGAGAGTTTAATTTAAGGAATATTTGTTTGCAGTTGTAGTTGGGAAGTTGATTTGGGGTACAGTGCGTCCTCTAAAATAAGTATCATTCTGTTCGTGCAATAGTCCATGCAACTATTACAGGAATTGATCGGTTGTTGGATCTATATTATTGGCATTTGGAGGTTGTCCGGAGAGACCATAACAGCTCAGCAATTCCTTCTGTGGTAAATGTTTTGAATTTCTCCAGGGCTCATGGTATGGACGTATTAGTGAACAATTTGATATGATATGATTCTACACTATTTAGAGATTGAAATGAACAATTTTGTGGATAAGAAAAATAAAAATTCCGAAAATTGAAAATATTGCATATCAATTTACAATACTTTTTTTGTCACTTTTTATTGAAAAAATATACAAATGCATAGACAAATATAATAGAATTATTTTTCAATTCGTCCAAAAATTTGCGTGACCACACGGTTTACTAACTAGCCATAACATATAGGAGGAACATAAAAGCACTAAATCCTCAGTTACGCGTCTAAATATCTACGTAAATAAATTATGTTACGGGAAAGTCCGAGACGGGAATGGGTTAATGAGATATATTAACCTGACTGAAATTTTTAAAACTCATTCACACGATTTCATTGAGCATCCACATTTAGTTATTAGTTATTCGCAATTCTAAAATTAAGGCTAACTGCATTGACGATAATTTTTTTAAGTGCAAAAAAATGATAAAGCTCCACATCGTTCAACTCACATACAACTGCCCAATTTCACTCATTCACACAAAAATTCATCATAATCTATTTTTTACATAAAAATCTCGCTAAACCGTAACTTCATGATTAGACATCAAGAAAACGTTAACAAAAATAAATTTAAATTATTAAAAATGAACAACTCTTCAAACAACAATAAAAATATAGAATTATCAACAATGAAATAAAATAATTAGCTCATTTTGCCAAGTTGATCTCAACCATATAAAGGATACAGTCTTCCCGGTCTATAGAACCCCGCACCAGGAATGATTTTAATTGGCCTGACAATCGGCCTGTACCCCGTGGGTCTAGGCCGGTGGAAAGGTTGAGAATGGGAATACTGTGAATGGTGGTGGTAATGATCGACCTGATATCCTTGCGTTGGATATGGGTTGTAAGACTGATGGTGATAGTACTCATGGGGACTAGGCTGGGGCTGTGAAAGCTGTTGTTGAGGGAGAACGCTTGAGCTGTACATCATTGAAGGCACGAAAGGTGGATCATCAATCACCACTGAAGGTGGTGGAATGTGTTCTCCTGAACCTTTCTCTTCCTCTTCCTTTGATTTGTTCTTTTTCTTCTCTGAGCTTCCCTTCTTATCATCATCGTCGTCGTCGTCGTCATCCCCACTCGCACCTTTGATTCCTCCAAGTGGCTTCCCTCCATTGTTTCCGTTGTTTTTCTTCGGATTTTGATAAGCAATTTTATTCTGGTCTTCATCATCATCATCTTCACCATCATTTACATACGGTTCAGTTTCCAATGGATGGACAGGAGGATGTTTTGGAACTCTTGAACTGAAGGCGACGTTCTCGATTTCTACATCTTCATCGTCCTGCTCGCCGTGCTTCGCATTCTTTGAAATTCGGTAGCCGAGTTGACGCCTTTTCTTCTTTGTATTGTAAGCTGGTCTGTCAATATCCTCCTCTCCAAAAATTGTTACGGGTTTGGATCCAATTTTATCCGCGATTTCTGAAAAGTCCCGGTCAAAACTGGAAGTTGGTACTCCATAAACTCGTATAATTCCTGGTGGCAAAGTTGGGGGCGCCGGGACTGGTCTCTTCACAGGCTTTGGCCTTATTGCGATTTTAATGTTTGGCTGGTTTGTTTCAGTTCCTTGAATTTTTTCATAGTTCTTTTGTTGCTGTTGTGGCTTTGAAACGTTTTTCAAATTAGGTTCACGGTCGCGGGAGACATCGTCGGTACTGTTCTTTCCTCGTCATCATTTGCCTCCTCTGAACTGTTATCAGTATTTTGCTGTTGTTGTTGCTGCTGCTGCAGTTGTTGAATTGGTCTTCGAATATCCTGTCCAGTTTGGTCCAAATGAGAGTTCTGGATATTCGGATTTGGACGGCTTTCATAAATTGGATAGTTAACCTCTTCTTGATTGTAGCTTGATGGAACTGACGGATTCTTCAAGTCAGTAGTTACTTTTGTATTCGCGTTGTTTGCGTGGTTATCGACAAAGTAAGCTTGCTGGGTACCATCAATGTCGCTATTCAACACAACAAGACCTCCACCGGTTGAGTTGGTCGTTTGTGGAGTTTTCTTCACTTCAAGAGAGGTTCCATTTCGGAGGTTTGTATTGAAAAATCTGATAACCTCTGTGGTCAATGGGCAAGTTTGGAGAACCTCTTCAGCAACTTGAGAGAATTGGCGACACTGCCGAGGCTCACGCATGCTACGAGCCACCTTTTGCGCAATTCTGAGTTTCTTCACTTCGTTACCAACCTAAAATTCAACGATTTTCAAAATTACATTTTATCTCCAAGCCCAGCCAGATCACTCGTTGTAAGTTTCGGTTTCTCAAAAAAAGTTTTGTTTACATCTGCGATTTTTGTTTTCGTCGATTTTCAGCATTGAAGGGAACGGAGTTTTTTAGTCAACTGTGACGTCATAGTTGACGCTTTAACATGGGCTAGGATAGGACTCAGCTGAAAGCTCGACAAAACTGAACTTTTTTGAGAATCTGTCTAACCTTTTATATTCTATAGCCTTGGGTTAAAATGGGTTTTTACTTGTTTTTACCCACCCTGTGTGAGGTGGTTTTTAACGGGTTTTAATGGGCAAAATTAAATATAACGTTAAGTTGGGGCGAGTTGAAACGCGCGTGTATATAGAGCATTTGAATCCATTTAAAACCCCATTTTTACGACTCCGTTTTCATGCAGTGTGTGCATTGTTTGTAGTTTTTTAAATGTTAAGTCGATAGCCGGGATCGAGCTTAACATTTCTGTATAAAGAGTTGTTCGAATTATCTTCGCTGGATTAAATTATTTAGTTTTACCCATCCACCCATTAAAACCCGTTTTTGACTGATAAAACCCACACCCAATGGGTTTTAATGTTAAAACCCGGGAAATTGGCCATGTCTGACCAAGAGACCTTGCATTAAAAGTTGGATGTGGAAATGGATCTCTTTGGACCTACATTCTTGTCTACTTTCGTTCCAATGACGGAAAAAATTTTGAGAACAAGAGCCACGTTCGTTCTTGTAGATTAAACGAATAGAACAAATAGGACTGAGGGGGGTATGGTTTAATGAAATGGGCAATTATAATTTTTGCTTTTTCAGATTTTTACTTATTAATAAAAACAAAAAGCTGACCAAAAATGGCCAAATATTGCTAGAATATACTGACTAGCAAAGATATTAATTGCATTGCGCATTGCTGGTTTTCGTTTAAATAGACGTTATATTTATCGATCCTTGAAAAGGGAGTAGTTTTGCTTAAATATTTAAATGTTTTCGAAAGAATATCCAGTTTTAATTTACCTCAATACTTTTACAATAAAGAAATTTTCTGTTTCAACTAGAGCAATTATAAATCGAATTAAAGTACCTAAAATTATTGACTTTCGTTGGAAATAGAAAATACCTAATTTGTCAAACTGATATCCTGTAAAATAAAGCCCAGCACGTACGTATGAGTGTCCATGAGAGAAAACATGTCTTATCACATTTGACATTGTGCTCTATCGGAATTTGGCAAAAAATGCTCGCACAAAATATAAATACTATGTACTATAAAAACTAGTTTAGATGGTTTTCTTTCTGTTTTTTCAATACATTGTAGACCTTTATTTCAGTATTTAAGAATCTGAAGCTACTTCTTTGAAATCCAGTTTTAGACTGCCCATTACAAATTTTTAGGAGCCTTTTTATTTGTACAAAATACCTCACACAATAGGAAACCGTAGACTAATTAGCAAAACCGAAATAACATACATTTTGCGTGAGTTGGAGCACGATCTTACAAATTACATGTCAAAATTTTCGTTGTGACACCCCAGCCCTATCCATATCGGGTCCTAGTATTACTTCATATTTCTCTTCTCAGATTCAAATACTTGTGAGTAACAAATA